>BQKN01019823.1:1194-19034 GCA_022839385.1 Asparagus kiusianus | reverse complement strand
AGGGTTTACGGTTAATTAAGTTAAAACAAAAAAGAAACAACTAATGATATTTAAAAATCAAAATAAATATAGGATAATTATTTACAAATAAAAACGTACCTGTTGTGCTAATACGACAGTTGATACGAAATTGAATAAATAATACTATAAATTGTACAATTAAACAAGAATAATTAATAAAACATACAATTTCTTATTTTTTAAATAAAATAATTATGGGATAATTATCTACGTGATAAAACGTACAAGTTATACTAATACAACCGATAATATGGAACAGTAGAATTAATACAACTAATTATACAAAATAATACGTAATAATAATACGACGTATTATGCGGAAATATACGTAATATTAAAAATAATACAATGTATTATTCAAAATAACATGTAACAGTATCGGTAATTCAACGGATAAATTCCAGAAATATTTATTACCCTAAATAAGTTTATAAATATTTAAATTATTTAAATAAGTATAAAACTTACACTTTAAATCATAGAAAATCATAAAAATTCAAGAGAAATATAAATACTCTTTTAAAAATCATAATTAAATATTTTAAAATACCAGAAAATTATTTTAACTAGTATCAAAATTCATGGTCCTTACACTTTTACTCCGAGTCTTGACTCTCGAAGGTTCCACCTCGTGAGTATCCGACATCCTGATCTCTTCCTGAACTCCCTCTGGTGATTGCCGCCGTTCGTCCTCAGTAATCGCCTTTTCATATGATAAGTATTCATTAACCCCAGGGGCACGGAACTTTTTGGTGCTTCTCTTTGAAGCATACCATTTGCGAATAGCCTTCAGGCAGGAAGTATTCATGTTGTAGGCTGAAATTTGAGAAGCAGCCTGGTACCACGTACAAAAGCTTAAAGAAGTACGAACGTTGGGCATCTTATGCGGCAGTTAAAATTTTGCTCCCGTATATCCTACCACTGAGTAATACCAAGATCTTGCTCCTTCATACACATTGCCTGTGTACGCAAGAGTAGGGTTTTTATTTCTGACATAAATCTGATCATAGCCGAATTACCGAGAAAAGCGATAAGGCTGATATAGTTCAATGAAGCACTTCCTCCCTTGCCGGAAAATAAGATAGCCTGGGCGAATATTTATAAGCCACCAGAAGGCGCCTCTACTGAGCGTAGTAAAAGAATTTCATCCTGGGTGTCTTGATAGATCTCTCCATACGCACCGCCCTCAAAAATGGGAAACTTGCAAGCGATCTCGTAATTATAATCCCGCCTAAATATTTCGCAGAATTTAACCTGATACCAACAGACCCATCGAGCAGTTTCCAATTGCTGAACAAGAGGAGCCGAAGTATCGCTTGATTCAGGAGTCGACATTATCGAAGGTTAGTGCAACACAAACCAAGATACTAAATAAATATATGGCATCAGCACTCGAGGGGTTGGGGTTTGAATGATTGTTTTCCCATCTGAGTCCAATTTCTTGACGGCAATAAACTCAGAGGCTAGTTCCCGTAGACCACTCTGCAAACAGCATACCATGACTGAAAGGAGGTTTAGAGGCCGTCCATGAGCTAGGAGAACGGCTGGGTATAATACTTCTACTGTAATAGCGTCCACCGGCCTAGTGGGTACCACACAACGTTTCAACCAAAGAGTAAGAAAACCAGCGAACAAAGCCATGTCGGAGATTGGGACTTCTGCCTGATAATGGAAGCTTTCGAATGTGGTGAAAGCTGGGAAGACGTCCTCCTCTACCTCGCAAGTATAGTGGGAGGTCGCATCATTGATACGCTCATTGATTTCCTCAAGAGTACTAGCAGCTAAGCGAGTCACCTCAGTGTCCTTGTCCCACAGATTTCGAAAGAGATACTCTGCTCATTTTCCTTGTTTCACACCACTGGCCCTTTTCCCAGTAGTTTGTGCACATATCTGGAAATGGCACATCAATTTCCAATAAGTGTCATAGATGCAGGGGCACCATGTTTCAGGATCTCTAATTCTCTATTTCTAGGAACAAACTCCTCATAGGGCAGCTTTCCAAAAGACAATCCGGAGATTTCAAACATCTCATGGAGAGTGAAGCTTAATTCACCAACAAGAGTGAAAAAGGTACTAGTGTGAGGATTGTAAAATTCTAGCATAGCAAAAAGTCTGCTATAATTTGGAGAAATCCCATATCGAGTGGCTATTATTGGAGTTCTCAACTCTGAAGTCCTCAAAGGTTCTTCTAGCTCCTCTAAGATAAAATTTATCATCCGGGCCCACCAGTCTGTCTCACTTGAATGTACCCATGTTGGAGCCCTGAAATCTTGAACATGAAACTCTCCTTTGACAGAAATAAATTTCCTGATGAAGACCTCCGCCAACTTAGCAGGTTCACCGACAGGATGTTTCTTTTTGAACAAACCTGGCTTCAAGGCCACAAAATGATTAAAACTAGCCGGATGAGTGCCTCGAGGAGTAATGTGCCCAGTAGCAACACCTCCTTAGTCCTGAACAAGTTCCCAATTCATCGTTCGTGGGATAGAAACGCACTGATAATAAGAAATCGGCCACATTCGCTCTAAATTGGGAAGGAAAAGACGACGGTTGTTGACGGCCCTCGGCCATTTGTAGTTTCCCTCAGACATTCGCTTGGGATCCATATTTACAGAATCCCCAAAGAGGAAGGATGGTTTCTTTAAGATCTCACGCTCTGCGGTTTCAAATTTAGTGTCCGTAACCAAGGACCTAAGAGTCTCGGGGAAAGCTTGAGTGATGAGTTTCGCCCGCTCTTTGTTGGTGTCCTGGAATATTGGGTACTCTAAATAAAAACTGAAGATGGTATTTTCCTCCGCACCTCCCGCATGACCAAAGTAATGGTTGAAAGAAAGAGGCTCGTTGGAATGACACACTGCAAATAGAAAAGAAAATCAGTCAGTTAAACGAAGGGGCCAAACTTAAGAAGGCAAGGTCTGAATCCGCGTCTAAAATTTCGAACGCAAGGTCCAGACCTATGTCCAAATTCCTAAATGTAAGATCCAGACCTGCATCCAAACTCCTAAACGTAGAGTCTCAACCCGCATTCAAAATTCAAAACGCAGGGTCTGAGCCTGCGTTGAAATATCATGAACGATGGAGTTAACCATGCATTTTAAAGACGATAAACACTAAGGATTATCTCTGTGCTCTGATGGTGGAATGCAAACCACCAATCCAAGATCGAGGATAAGGAGTCTGTCGAAACAACTTACGAACGCCTAAACTTACCATTAGTTGAGGAAATCGGAGATGATTGCGCGGCGAGTTGAACATCCCCGGAGGTTTTAGCCGAAGGAGCACCCTGAGCTTGGGCGATCATTGATTTGGAGGCCAGTCTCTTCTTGAGAGCCATTCTAATAGTGACGAAGAATATATAGAATGGTTAAGAAAAGACTTAAGAACGAATTTTTCCTTCGTTGAAGCGCCGGAGAAGAGGAACAGGAACTCTGTTAAGTGGTCGACAGAAGAGCAAGAAAGAGAAAAGTCGAATGACTTTTTGATTTGACCTTAGTGGTCTATTTATATACAGCTGTAGTTGTCAAATCAGCGCGGGATTTTAGGCAAAAATCCCACCCAAAATACGATTTTTGCATTTTCAAATAAGGAATCTCAACTTCCAAACGCACCCTCGCATTCAGACGGTCGAACGCATGATTTAGCCATGCGTTTTGGTGATTGACCTCAGCCTATCGCGCAACTAACCCTTTCAAAGGGCTTAACATTCCAACCAAGAGTAATGACAATATGGTTAAAATCATTACCCCAATTGAGCTGATCAAGAAAGGAGATAAAGTGGGATCCCCTGAGCCTACCCTCCTGACTAGACTTGGGATAAGACCCTTCTTATACGGGCTTGCGGTTCTCTCTGTCTATGACAATGGATCTGTCTTAAGCCAAGAGGTGCTCAACCTCACTGAGGATGACCCTGTTGACAAGTTTGCAGTTGGTGTTTCTATGGTTGCTTCGCTATCCTTAGCTCTCTTTTACCCAACTCTTGCAACTGCGCCTCACATGTTCATGAATTCCTATAAGAATTTTCTAGACAATTGAATGCACCTCATCGCAGATCGAGTGGAGTATCTCAAGGACCCAGACGAAATCTGATGAATACACCTCATCGCAGATTGAGTGGAGCATCTCAAGGACTCAGGCAAATTCGTTGTCATCATCGTTCTTGTTTGGTTTGTCAGTAATGACTTGGGCTTTAGCTTGTTTGACTAAATTCGTTGTCATCAAGATGCAAAAGTTACTATCCAGACAACTAGGCTCACAATGTCTTCGAGTCAGACGAAGTGAGCAACCAGTCAACAAAATTTTGAGATCCAAAGTATTCTAAAAATTTATCCCAGTCAACCGCGAACTTTCAAAAACTTTGGAGGGGGTTCTGTAGGCTGTCTAAAAATCATAATAGATCGTTCACCCCTATCAGACTTCAGCTGACAGTTTTGACTAAGGAGGTTACAATCAGATGACTTTCTTGTTAACAAAGGAAAGCTGCAATCAGAGAATTCTCCTATGGATCAAGAAGAGATTACAAGGCAATGATTTCTTCAAACCAAAAGCAGAATTCGTCCGTAAAACACAAGTAATTTCTAATGTCAACGCAATCACTACATCCGCGGTTCTACAGCCGCTGCAAACGCAGTTCTACAGCTGCTCCAACGCAGCTTCATATCGCTGCTAACGCAGCTCCATACCACTGCAAACGCGGTTCTACAGCAGCTGCAAACATAGTTCTACAGCTGCTGCCAACACAGCTTCATATCGCTGCAAACACAGCTCCATACCACTGCCAACGCAGCTTCATGTCGCTGCAAATACGACTCCAGACACTGCGCAAGTCAAGACGTTGACTCGTTCAAACGTAATCCATACGGTTACGAGAAAACCGCTGTTCACCCACGATCTAGGGAGTGGTTTAAGTGGGTTGTTATACCCGATTAATAGGGCGACTAAACTCCCATATAAGCGCGGATTATGGGGCACTTATACCTCTAATTCCCCTATAAATTTGAAAAAACTCAACAGAGTTAGGGATTGGATTTTGGAGATTGGATTCCGGAGGCAACAACCCTCAACAACTGAAGATTTCTAGATACGAGATACTTGGCTTCTCAACCGAATTATTTTTGGTTCAAACAACTCTTTTTCACCTGAGTTCGTCACTCATTCCGAGTTAAAAAGCTCGTCAAGAGCCCTTAATCAGTTCCACTACACAAGTCAGCTGTTCCAGTGAATTGAGATATTTGGATCGTCAACGGAGAGCAAATTCAACACAAGCATTCGAAGGAAGTATTCCATCGCCACCGTGAAGAACCCAGAATTAAACAACGGGGAGAATCCAGATCAATTCTCCTCTCTTTTGTAATCAGGAAATCAAATTGTAATTAAGATTAAAGGAATACAGATCAATTTTTCTTTATTTCTTTTTACTTCAAATTTTCCACGTTATTTATCAGGTTGATGATGAGTTGATCATACGAGTCAGGTAGACTCTGAAGGAGAAGTTTTGCACGTTCATTCGCACCAATTGTATACCCTAACGTTATGAGTTAGGAGAACAATGTGTTTAGGGTGTTGATGTGGTCGGTCATCGATGTAGATTCCGCCATCCTAAGAGTGTTGTTCGCGGGAAAATTCGTGTCTTTCTTCATTGATATCATTGCCATCTCAATAACTGTTTATCGGTTACAAAGATCCGGTCTTTTTATAAGATCCGGTTACAATGAAAATCAAAAATAAGAAAAAGAAAGATTACAAATTTTATCCTTGTTTGCCGAACGAATCGCGAGCTCCTGTTATGCGGTCACTCGCTTTGTGGGTTCTTTGCCTACGCCGGGGTTGTTTGCCGTGGACCACCGCATGATCTCGATCCGGTCGGATCTACACGATATGACGGGTACTATTCCACCAAGGGAATAATAGCCGGGAGGGATTGTTTCACCAAGGAAACAACCGCTCGATGCTCGGGATCTAAGAACCAAGCTTAGATCCGGAGTGTGATCGTGTAGATCTCAGATCCGATTCTCTCGAACTCCTGCCTTATTTGGCGTTGACGATCGCCGAGCACCGGATCTGGAAGTCCAAGCCTTCAAGCCTTCAAAGTTGAGATCTTTTTTAGATCTGAGTCTTCAATCCAGCAGGGCTTCGCCTCCTCCCAAAATCCAACCTTTGAACAAATGAACCACCTCTCCTATTTATAGCCACTCGAACCTGTGCCCGTGCACGTGTCAGAACACAAAAGGGAGAGGGGGGTGACCGGCCACCTTGGGGTGGCTCGGTTTAAGCCGAGTCCCCCCGGGTGTGTTCCGTTTCGTCGTCGTTCGGTTGTTTCCGGTTCTTTGTGTCCGTGATTCGGTTGTATGGTTGATTGATCTGGAAACGATTCGTCGACTTGATTCCAGATATGACAGTTAATCCGCTTCTGAGTTCGAGTACGAAACCGATCTTGATTCGATCGTGATTCATCCGAGTTCGTTCTTGGTTGGACGACTCGTTGACTCCCCGAACCGTTGGATTGATTCCGCACGCGAATGAATTCGTTGATCGCGTGCACTTTGTTGACCTCGTCGCCTCGTCACTCGATGGTTCGTTCATTTGTCGAATCACCGTGTCGAGCTGTGTTGTGGGACCTATAGGCAATTTTATACGCCTACAAGTGTAAATCTCATTTTTAAGAAGATTTTATTGTGCATGGATTTCGCCTTATATAGCTTTGTTAGAGTATCACGGATCTCCTTTGCTGTCTTCTTCTCCTTGTTGGACCCTAGAGGGGGGGTGATTAGGGTCAAAAGGCTCTAATATGCAATAAAAACAATTATGACAAGCAAACCACAGTGAACTGATGCAATCAAAATAAGAGAGGTAAAGTTAGGAATCGTTACCCTTGACGCGCGATGTGTTAACGAGGTTCGGCCCGCTGGCCTACGTCCCCGCTCCCCACTCTCGAGGAGAAATCCACTACACACCCGGTTTGGAAGCCGGAACTTCGTCTACACAGCGATCCCACACGATCTCTCACTACACAGTTTGATCTCAACAGATCACACTCCCTCACAGTTGATCTACACAAGATCTCACTCTCACAGTAGAAGAAAAGATGCAAGACTCTCTCCTTACATAGCCCCTATGGAAAAGAGAAGAATTACTGAAGCTTGGGAAGTGAACACACACAAAAACCACAGAGAAAACAGATTTGAAAATTTTCACAGGAAGACAGCAGTCTCTCTGGTTTTTGCAAACGTTAGGGCCACTGAGGAAGAAGAAGACTGGGGTTTAAATAGAAGAGATTAATCAATTTAAAAATAAAACCAATCTTCCCAGATTAGCAAAAAATCTCCTTTATCAGAACCTGAGCTCAGACTGTGCCAAACACTATTAAGTGAAAGCACGGTGTTCCAGGCATCCGTCAAATGACCGTTTAAAAAGTCACGGCTGACCGAAGAGAAAAATCCGGTTGACTGAAGGGATATCTGGTCGATCGAAAAAGTCCTTCGGTCGACCGACCGAAAATTCGGTCGACCGCGAGCACCTATGAAAACTCAGAAAACAAGCAGAGCCATTATCGGTCGACCGGCGCGGTCGACCGATATAAAAATCGAGATTTCGGTCGACCGGACCGGTCGACCGACGACCTTTCTGGAGTCCAGTGACGAATGCTCATATGTGCGGTCGACCGGTCCGGTCGACCGCATTCTGATACATTGGCTGAACCTGTTTTTGACTCAACTAAAATATTTATAAAATATTTGTTTGACCTCTGAAAATTATGAAACTTTGTAAAATGTTTTTAATACTATAAACAAACTGTTTGGAAAAAGAATTTTGTAGATAGGTCCCCATACTTGTGAAAAAAATATTTTGTGAAAAAAAGTATGAAAACGTGTGTGTGAGTCCCAATAGCTTCAAGTAAAATCAGTAACTCTTTGCCTACATTCTAGCACTAGAGAGAAACATAAAAGATAGCTAATATCCTCATATTAAAAACAATACTTGAGCTTTGATATAGCTTGAATTGGATGAAGCTTTTATATGACTTTGTTGTTCTTGAAATAACGTTGCTTCATCACTTGGCCTCCTCCTCCTTTGGATATCATCGTTGAAGCGCATATTCCATCCAATCCTCCATTTATGGCACTAACGAGCTTGATAAATGAATTTACTACATTTGCACTTAATAAGCCATTAGTGCCGATAATGGTGGTTGTAAAACATCATCAAAACATAAGGGCTAACAATCTCCCCCTTTTTGATGATGACAACCAACCATTATAAGAGCAAAAATAAAATAGCTTATAGATAGGTGCTCCCCCTATCTATGAGCTCCCCCTAAGTATATGTAACAAATGAGGAGATTTCTCTCCCCTTTTGTCACCATCAAAAATGGGGTAGAAAGAAATACAAAATACAACTAAACAAGCAAGCAATGTAGAACTTTCACATAGTGCATAAGCCCAAACCATTTCTTATGCGATAAAAATCATCCTCTCCAAGAGGCTTAGTAAATATATCCGCTAGTTGAGATTTTGTGTCAACAAATACTAGGGATACATCTTGTCTCTCTACATGATCGCGTAAGAAATGATGGCGCACATCAATATGCTTGGTTCTAGAATGCAAAACCGAATTTTTTGAAATATTTATAGCACTTGTGTTATCACAAAAGATTTTAATATTTTGAAAATTCAAGTCATAATTAACTAAACTTTGTTTCATCCATAACACTTAAGCACAACATAAGCCGGCGGCAATGTATTTCGCTTCCGTAGTGGACAATGCAACACAATTTTGTTTCTTGGAAGCCCAAGAAACAAGTGAATTTCCTAAGAATTGGCATGTTCCACTAGTACTCTTGCGATCTACCTTACATCCGGCAAAGTCGGCATCACAAAAACCATATAAATCAAAAGAAGTGCTTCTTGGATAAAACAAACCAAGATTAAAAGTATCATTAACATATTTAATGATCCTTTTAACCGCAATTAAATGAGATACTTTAGGAGATGCTTGAAAACGTGCACATGCACACACACTAAACATAATATCGGGTCTACTAGCGGTAAGATAAAGAAGACTACCTATCATACCTCGGTATAATTTTTGGTCCACGTCTTCACCACTTTCATCCGCATCAAGCTTAACACTAGTGCTCATGGGAGTAGGTGCATGCTTAGAATTCTCTAACTTGAATTTCTTCACCAATTCCTTCGCATACTTGCTTTGTGAAATAAAGATCCCATCCTTAGTTTGCTTGACTTGGAGCCCGAGAAAGAATGTAAGCTCTCCCATCATACTCATCTCAAAGTGATCCTGCATAACTTTAGAAAATTCCTTGCACAAGGATTCATTAGTAGCACCGAAAATAATGTCATCCACATATATTTGAACTAAAATGAAACCATTTTTCCTTTTTCTCACAAAAAGAGTGTTATCAATTGTTTCTTTTGAAAAACCATTTTCAACAAGAAAACTAGAGAGGCGAGCATACCAAGCTCTAGGAGCTTGTTTCAAACCATATAAAGCTTTTTGTACCCGGTAAACATGATTAGGAAAAGCATGATCAATAAAACCGGGGGGTTACTCAACATACACTTCCTCTTCTATAAAACCATTTAAGAAGGCACTTTTAACATCCATTTGAAATAGTTTAAAATTTTTAAAGCTAGCAAAAGCCAAAAACATCCTAATAAATTCCAACCTTGCAACCGGTGCAAAGGTTTCATCATAGTCTATGCCCTCCTCTTGATTGTATCCTTGGGCAACCAAACGAGCTTTATTCCTAGTAACAATGCCATGTTCATCAAGTTTGTTTCTAAAACCCCATTTTGTACCAATAACACTAGCATTGTTAGGTCTAGGAACTAACTTTCAAACTTTATTTCTTTAAAAATTGTTTAATTCTTCATGCATAGCTAAAACCCAAAATTCATCATTTAAAGCATCATTAATCTTTTTAGGTTCAAGATGAGATAAGAATGCAACATTACCACACTCACTCAAGGCTTTTGAGCGAGTAATAACTCCTTTTGAAGGACTCCCAATGATTTGTTCCTTTGGATGATGCGATGCGAATTTTCAAGTCTTAGGTTGTTCAACTTGTTCATGATTATTGGAGCTATCCACATCCTTTTAAGCTTCTATAGAGGGAGTATCATTAATTTGCAAGAAGTCTAATCCTCCCTCAACGTCATCATCATCATCTTGCCTAGGTAAAACAACTTGAGAGACAACATTAGTCTCATTAAAAGTAACGTTTATAGATTCTTCAACAACGAGACTTCGTTTATTGAAGACCCTATAAGCCTTACTTCGAGGTGCATAACCCAAGAAAATACCAACATCAATTTTAGAATCAAATTTATCATGGTGATCTTTTGTATTTAGAATAAAACATTTACAACCAAAGATACGAAAATAACCAATAAAAGGAGTTTTTCCATAATAAAGTTCATAAGGAGTTTTCTTAAGCTTGGGTCTAATCAAAACACGATTTAAAACATGGCAAGCCATATTGACGGCTTCCGCCCAAAAATATTTTAGCAAGTCAAAAGAATTAAGCATAGTGCGTGCCATCTCTTGTATGGTACGATTTTTTCGTTCAACAACACCATTTTGTTGTGGTGTTCTAGGAGCGGAAAACATATGAGTTATACCATGATGAGCACAAAAGTCATAGAAAAATTCATTTTGAAATTCACCACCATGATCACTTCTTATTTTGACAACTTTCAAATCTTTTTCATTTTCAATTCTTTTGATATGATTTGCAAATTCTTCAAAACAATCGTTTTTCTTAGCAAGAAAGATTGTCCATGTAAAACGAGAAAAATCATCAATAATCACAAAGACATAGTGTTTGCCTCCAAGAGAGGTAACACGCATAGGACCAAACAAATCAAGATGAAGTAATTGCAAGGGTTTAGAAGTTGATACCTCATGGATGGATTTGAAAGAAGATTTTGTTTGTTTACCTTTGGCACAATCCTCACAAATTGTATCTTTGATGAAGTGCAAGCTAGGTAGCCCTTTTACAAGATTTTTCTTAGACAATTTTGATATTAACTCCATGTTTGCATGTCCAAGTCTCTTGTGCCAAATCTAAGGGTTTTCATCAATTACCGCAAGACACTTCACATCTTGATTCACTAGTTCATTCATCTCAAAAATATACACATTAGATTTGCGATTAGCAATAAAAACAATTTTCTCATTCATACTAATGATGCATTTATCCGGTTTAAATGAAATATCAAACCCTTTATTACTTAATTGGCTAATGCTAAGAAGATTATGATTCAAACTATTTACCAAATAAACATCTTCAATAATGGGTGAGGGTTTCTTATCAATAGAACCGATACCAATGATTTTACCTTTCTCACCACCACCGAAGGAGACATTGCCTCCTTCAATCCTTGATAGGGTTGCAAATAAATCTTTGTTGCCCGTCATATGATGTGAGCAACCACTATCAAGGTACCACATCTCCTTACGTCGTTGCCGTGACGTTCCCTACAAAAGATGAAGATAAAGGTGTAGTAGGTTTAGGTACCCATGTCTTGGATCATTGGTGGTTAGTAGTCTTGGTACCTTTGGGTACCCATATCATTCCATAAAAATCAAGGTTATCTTTGATCCTACAATGAGTAGAAATATGTCCATGTCTCATACAATATGTGCACACAAAATTTCTTTTGTATGCATGAGTGTGAGAGCCATAAAACCTATTTCTACCATGATGATAATTAGCATAAGCATGAGCGGGTCTGGTCCTACCACTCTCAATCTCTAGTCTTTCAATCTTTGATCTTAATTGCTTATTCTCAAAATCGAGATCTCCTAGCAATTCATCTTTTAAAGCAAGAGAGGTAGTTAATTGTTCTAGCTTAATATCACAAGAGCCATGCAATTTTTTAAAAGAAGAGTATTCTTTAGACATTCTCTTAAATTCAAAGTTCAACTCTTCTAAAGCCATAGCTATGTCACATTGCATATAGAAAGATTCACTTTCGGCCTCGGATATTACCTCATGTTCATTTGCCATGAAACAAACATTTGGGTCATGAAGAGCAAGTTTAGCTCCCTCATTATCACTATCCGAATCACTTGGTTCGGATTCTTCCCATCCAGCATACATAGCCTTTTTCTTCTTGTACTTCATGTACTTCTCCTTGAGCTTGGGGCAATCCTTAGCGATGTGACCCGGTTCATTGCACTCAAAACATTTACCTACACGAGAGGAAAACTTGTTGTTAGATCGGGGATTAAATTTCTTGTTCATTTTTATAAGTCTAGAGATTCTTCTAGAGAGATGAGCCACTTCTCTAGAAAAATCAACTTCACTATTCGATGACGAGGAGGAGTTGTCACTAGCTCCTTTGAGAGCTATAGTCTTCAACTTTGGTGATGGTTCCTCAACTTCCCGTGATGGAACTTCCTCCTTCTCCTTCCCTTTGAGCTTCTTCTCATGGACCTTGAGCTTTCCGATAAGGCTATCGAGTGGTAGAGCGGTGAGTTCATGAGCTTCCTCAATAGCCGTAGCTTTCGGCTCCCATGCCGGAGTCAAGGAGCGAAGTATCTTGTAGTTCATCTCTTGAATGGACAATTGCTTATCAAGACCATGTAATTCATTGATGATATTAGTAAAACGGGAAAACATGGCATCAATGGATTCATTTGGAAGCATTTTAAATAGCTCATAATCATGCATAAGTCCACTAATCTTAGATTCCTTAACTTTGGGGGTTCCTTCATGTGTGAAACATAATTTTACCCAAATTTCGTATGCGGTTGCACACGTGGAAACTCTATTGTACTCATTGGGGGAAAGACCACAAATTAAGGCGTTCATGGCCTTAGCATTGAGATTGGCTAGGTGCCTTTCATCATCGTCCATGTTCTCAACTTTGGACTTTTCTACATATTTCTTTTCTATGAGCCCTAGGATGTCAAGATCAATACAACGAAAATAGATTCTCATCCTAGCCTTCCAATAAGCAAAATTGCTCCCGGTGAAGAGTGGTGGTCTAGCGGTGGATTGTCCTTCTAACATATGCATATTCAAAGAGGCCTCCATAAGATCTTTTCTCTAAGGTTGTTAAACCAAAAATTAATATAGAGACCAAGCTCTGATACCAATTGTTGGACCCTAGAGGGGGAGTGATTAGGGTCAAGAGGCTCTAATATGCAATAAAAACAATTATGACAAGCAAACCACAGTGAACTGATGCAATCAAAATAAGAGAGATAGAGTTAGAAATCGTTATCCTTGACGCGCAATGTGTTAACGAGGTTCGGCCCGCTAGCCTACGTCCCCGCTCCCCACTCTCGAGGAGAAATCCACTACACACCCGGTTTGGAAGCCGGAACTTCGTCTACACAGCGATCCCACACGATCTCTCACTACACAGTTTGATCTCAACAGATCACACTCCCTCACAGTTGATCTACACAAGATCTCACTCTCACAGTAGAAGAAAAGATGCAAGACTCTCTCTTTACACAGCCCCTATGGCAAAGAGAAGAATTACTGAAGCTTGGGAAGTGAACACACACAAAAACCACAGAGAAAACAGATTTGAAAATTTTTACAGGAAGACAGCAGTCTCTCTGGTTTTTGCAAACGTTAGGGCCACTGAGGAAGAAGAAGACTGGGGTTTAAATAGAAGAGATTAATCAATTTAAAAATAAAACCCAATCTTCCCAGATTAGCAAAAAATCTCCTTTATCAGAACCTGAGCTCAGACTGTGCCAAACACTGTTAAGTGAAAGCACAGTGTTCCAGGCAACAGTCAAATGACCGTTTAAAAAAGTCACGGCTGACCGAAGAGAAAAATCCGGTTGACCGAAGGGATATCCGGTCGACCGAAAAAGTCCTTCGGTCGACCCACTAAAAATTCGGTCGACCGCGAGCACCTATGAAAACTCAGAAAACAAGCAGAGCCATTATCGGTCGACCGGCGCGGTCGACCGATATAAAAATCGAGATTTCGGTCGACCGGACCGGTCGACCGACGACCTTTCTGGAGTCCAGTGACGAATGCTCATATGTGCGGTCGACCGGTCCGGTCGACCGCATTCTGATACATTGGCTGAACCTGTTTTTGACTCAACTAAAATATTTGTAAAGTATTTGTTTGACCTCTGAAAATTATAAAACTTTGTAAAATGTTTTTAATACTATAAACAAACTGTTTGGAAAAAGAATTTTGCAGATAGGTCCCCATACTTGTGAAAAAAAATATTTTGTGAAAAAAACGCTTAATAGCTTAAGTATGAAAACGTGTGTGTGAGTCCCAATAGCTTCAAGTAAAATCAGTAACTCTTTGCCTACATTCTAGCACTAGAGAGAAACATAAAAGATAGCTAATATCCTCATATTGAAAATAATACTTGAGCTTTGATATAGCTTGAATTGGATGAAGCTTTTATATGACTTTGTTGTTCTTGAAATAACGTTGCTTTATCACTTGGCCTCCTCCTCCTTTGGATATCATCGTTGAAGCGCATATTCCATCCAATCCTCCATTTATGGCACTAACGAGCTTGATAAATGAATTTACTATATTTGCACTTAATAAGCCATTAGTACCGATAATGGTGGTTGTAAAACATCATCAAAACATAAGGGCTAACACTCCTCTATGCTTGACAGCACTCTGTCTGCAAATACCAGATGGAGATTTGCAATAGCATTTTTTTACATCTTGTTCCACTTCTTATCATCTGTGATGTCGTCCGACCTTGCACTGATGGCCGCCAGGCAATTATTTTTTCTTAAGATAGCATTTATCTTCAACTTCTACAGTGAGAAATTACTCCCGTCGAATTTCTCGATCTTGAACTTTACCGTCATTGCTTCTACCACGAGCAATAACTTCTTACTATTTCATGTAAATAGTAACTGTATTGATGAACAATAACCGTATTCGTGAATAGTACCGTACTTGTGAATAGTACCATATTTTTAAACAGTACCGTACTCGTGAATAGTAACCGTCACTTTCAATGGGTAAATGATAACCTAACTTATTTTCTGATGTAGAGGATCCATCTTTGGTGACAGCCACGGAGCATACGATAAGTAGATATATACAACTACCCTAAGTTTGCTCTGATACCACTTGTTGGGACAAACCCGGGACCTAATAGAGCAGGATCGCAGCAATAGTAGAGCAAAATAGAGATAAAAAGTTGGACACACAGATTTACGTGGTTCGGCACTTGATTGCCTACGTCCACGGGCAAGGATAGAATAATCCACTATGAGGAGAAAACTCTGGAGTTACAAACCCTCTCTCTTTACAAGGAGAAATTCTCTCTGTTTTTTCTCTCTCACTCTTCTATATAAGAAGTTGTTTCTGGGATGAGTTTTTCCTTAAGGATTTGGAGCCTATTTATAGTTTTTAAAAAAATACTATGCATAATAAAATAATAATAAATTTACTATGTTGTGGAGCCCGCTCTTTTGTTTTCTTTTTCAATTGTCAAAAAAAGTGGGTGAGTGGGTTTGGAGGTTTGGCTGCATTAGGCACGCATGCCTGACAATTTTGAGAAATAATGTCAATAAAAAAATATATGCTAAATCAAGTAGAAGATAACAAGCTTTGGAACAATCTGGTCGCTCTATCAAAAACTTAAAAGTCACAGTAAGAGTTGCAGCTTTGTACTCTAACATGCTCATAGATTGAGAAGCATGCTAGACATATGTACCAACGTAAAGATACAAGTTTACTTTTTAAAATTCACTGTTAACATTCATGAGCAGTTAAGATATATTCGATCACGAATTGTGGGCATACCATATTAAAGAACGCTCCTCCCCTACACAAAAAACTCCATAATCATCATGAGCGCTAAGATTTACAACTTTATATTTAATTTTATCAGGAACAACTTCTAATGAGGACTGGGAGGTATACGCTACGCTTCATAATCCAGAAAAGCTCGGAGGAGGAACGTTGGTAGTTGACGCGTCAGCTTTCGGGCAACGTTTTCTTTTCAACCCCACACTGAACTAACAAATTACGGAAAAAAACATCCTGATCTCAGCAGTCTCGTAGCCTCCCGCAAATTAAGAATTCGGTTACCCGTCAAATTCTGTGATGTAAAAAGAAGCAATTAAAACAAATATTTAATTCCAAGGGAGTCAGTAGGAAAACGTGAGTGTTTTCTTGGCCTACAAGTCAAAATCTCCACGAGGTTTTCCAACTTTATTTTCACTCTATTTTCTCTTTTATTTGTTTATTTGTTCCCTTATTATTAGCTCACAGGCAATTACTTCGGATAAAAATCCTCGGAAGTAAGATCCCGAGAGCCCTCCTTTGTTTTCCTTTTGATTTTGGTGCGGTATTTGTTGGATTTTTATGTCGCATTTACTTTAGCTAGTTAATTTTTTTTTTATTTTGTGTATTTTTTCCTGGTTTCTATTGGAAATTATTAGGGTTTAGTTCTCTCTGGCATAAATGCACTTTTTTTTTACTTCACGGTCTGCAATTATCATTGACTGCAGTTATTTTCCTTCTTTGTTCACTTCGAATTAACATATTATGAGTATGTGGAAGTAATTGTTAATAATTGCAGCAGTCCTGAAACTTGTGTTTTGATTCATCTTATAGGCGTTATTTCTGTATAGTTGAATTCAGTTTATAGAAAAGTTCATTTTTTTTATTTTGAACTTTTGTTCCGTCCTTACAACCTCTTGCATGCAACGGTGCGTACAGTTGTACTCTGTCAAATTTCCAATCGCCCTTCTCTTGTTGTATTCTGCATGCCCAGATGTTTGCAAGAGTAGTTGCTCTGTTTTTATCTTCTCATTACTAATTATAAATGGGTGCTCAATACCTCTTTGACAACATAATTTTGACATTAATTGCATTCTTCTGTTTAAAATTGTTAGAAGACAGGCTCTAGAGGATCAGTTTGAATCATGGCTTGGTCAAGAATTGCTCGTGGAGCATTCAGATCGAATGGAATTTACCGAAATAGGCTCCTTCCTAGTGCAAGACATTGCTCTTCCTTGCTTAGACCCATCATGACAAGCAACATGGAAAATATGGGAGATTTCAAATTTGGAAGGCGAGGAATAACTACGACCCATGAATACCAATTTCCTTCAGCAGAGAGAGTTATCGAAGATGTTTCAGACTCGGAGGATAATGTCACCGGTGAGGACTTACCAGGATTGGGGCCTACAAAGATCGGAGAGAAGCCGAGAGTGGTGGTTCTTGGCACCGGGTGGGCTGGGTGCCGGTTTCTTAAAGAATTGGACACTGAGATGTACGATATAGTGTGTATATCTCCCAGGAATCATATGGTCTTCACTCCTTTGCTTGCTTCTACATGTGTGGGGACCTTGGAATTCCGGTCTGTTGCTGAACCTGTTAGCCAGATCCAGTCAGCTCTCGCCGGAGCTCCAAATTCGTATTTCTATTTGGCTAATTGCTTCGGCATTGACACTGATAAGCACGAAGTAAGTAAAACTTAGGATATCTTTCTTTGTGTTGTTAGTATTGTTGATTGGTAATTGTGAACTGGTGCCTGATATTCATATCCGTAATTTTTGTTAATAAGCTTCGTGGATAATTATGTTAGTTTTGTATAGGCTTTCCAATTTAGTTATTTGCAAAGCTCTTTTGGTAGTTTGAGTGAGGATGGATATGAGAGTAGATAAAGAAACTGTTGACATTAGTAATATATGTAGGGGGTTATGTGTAAGTTGTGTAGGGCCTATATAAGCCCAAGAGATCTAATAATAGGGTTAGGGTTTTGTATTTCATCTTGGTATCAGAGCTGGGGGGGGGGGGGGGGGGGGGGGGGGGGGGGGGGGGGGGGGGGGG
>BQKN01019822.1:3082-16501 GCA_022839385.1 Asparagus kiusianus | reverse complement strand
TTAATATAACCATATAAACAATCCATAAATATCAATCAAAATCAATCAATCCACCTGCTCAAACAAGTGCGGGTAGTCATGATGCATAACATATTCACGCCCCCGAAAATCATCATCGATATCTATACTTAAGGGTCTAAAATGCAAATACTCACAGTTAACCCCTAACTAAACGGAACAAGTACGTCAGGTGAAAAATCCAAACAAGGAACTCCCCCATATATATACCGTGTGTTCTGAATACTTAGGAGCTAAGTGCTAGTATCATCATTCTAGCATTAAGTATAAACATGACCATACGGATAACCATAAATCCTAAACAAATCATACTAAATTTTTAATTTACCTGTTCAAACATATGTGGGTAGTCGCGACGCATATCCTCCTCGCACTCCCATGAAGTCTTCTCAGTTCCTCTCCGGTTCCACTAAACTTTAACAAAGGGTATCACCTTATTTCTAAGATTCTGTCCTCCTTGGCAAGATGCATACCATAATCTCAATCATAGTCAAATCATCGTGAATCTTGACCTCCGGTGCGTCCAACACTCCCTTCTTCTCCTCGTTGCGTAGATGCTTCTTAATCATAGAAACATGGAAAACATCGTGTATGCTCGACATCGAGAAAGGACTAATGTACCTCAGGGCAAGCTAGCCCCATCTACCAAAACGTTGTACATCCTTCATTGGTGATACTTTTAACAAAACATAATCCCGAACCTAGAATTCTAATGATTATCGCCTTTGGTCTGCATAATTTTTCTAACGACTTTGCGCTGTAAGAATACGTTCTTGAATGACTACCACTTTCTCCGTAGTCTGTCTAATAAGCTTCGGTCTAATATATAGTCTGTCTTCTGATTTTGCCTAATAAATAGATGATCTACAAGGCCTCCCATACAATACTTCATACTATGCTATGCCAATAGTCCATTGATAGCTATTATTATAGGCAAACTCAATCAATGGATGTGGTCCTCCTAACTACCCTGAAAATCAATAACGCACGCCCTCAACATGTCCTCTAATATCTGATTCACTCTCTCCGTCTGTCCATCCGTCTGTGGGTGAAATATACTAGAGTAAGATAACTGGCTGCCGAAAGAGTTATGGAAGCTTCTTCAGAAATGTGTTGACTTTGTTAACCGATCCACTATTACCCAACCTGAATCGTTCCCCTTCTTCGATCTCAACAATCGTACAATAAAGTTCATAGAAATATCTACCCATTTCCTCTCCAGAATGGGTAAAGGCTGTAGGGTTCCTGCTGGCCTCTGATGTTCTGCCTTTACTTGCTGGTAGGTAAAACACTTACCATATACTCTGTAATCCCACCATGTATGCTGCTCCACCAAAAGTATCTCTTCAGGTGCTTGTACATTTTCATTATGCTTGGATGCACTATGTACCTAGTATGATGCACTTCATTGAATAAGTTCCTTCTTCAATTATGGATTTCTGGCATCACTAGTCGGCCTTTTATTCAAAGTCCTCCATCTGCTCTAACGGTCTAATCAGCCTTGGGCTCTTTAGAAATATTTTCCTTTCGGGTTTAAATCCAAGTGTCCTCTAGCTGAGCTCTAGCCACTCTATCATTCCAAGATGGTTGCATGGAAAGAGCTCCAAAAAATGCGCTGTTCCCACCTATCTCTGGCCTAAAGTTGAACTGGTTAAATGTATGGAGATCTTGATACAATGAACACCTCAAAGCTAAAATCCAATGACGATGCTTCCTGCTCAAAGCGTTTGTTACGACGTTCGCCTTCTTCGGATAGTACTAAATCGTAAACTCGTAATCCTTAATAAATCCAACCCATCTCTGATTTAGTTCTTTTTGAGAGAAGAGATACTTCAAACTCTGATGATCCATGAATAGCTCGAACTGTACTTCATATAGGTAATGTCTCCATGTCTTCAGTGCAAAAACTAGCGTAGCTAGTTCCAAGTCATGTGTGGGATAATTTTGCTCATGCGTCCTCAACTGACGCGAGATATATGTTACCACTCTCTGGGTCTACATCAAAACACCTCCTAGACCCACTAATGACACATATGTGTAGACGACAAAGCTCTTATCACTACTCGGGATGGTCAAAACTAGTGCTGTAGCTAACTTAGCCTTCAAAGTCTCAAAGGCCTCATGGAACTCCATGCCCCAAACAAAAGGTACACCCTTCTTTGTAAGGCGTGTAAGTGGCGTGGCTATCTTTGAGAAGTCTTGAATGAACTTCCTGTAATAACCAGCCAAACCCAAAAATCTAAGAATCTCTATAACTGTCATTGGCGGCTGCCAATCAAGTACGATCACAATCTTAGCTAGATTTACTGCAATGCCCTCTCTACCGATGACGTGGCCTAGAAATCTAAACTCAGATAGCCAAAACTCACACTTGCTAAATTTAGCATATAGCCAATGTAGGATCTGAAATAGATACACTTAAACACTAGAGGGGAGGTGAATAGTATTCTTTTAAAATTTATGCAAAGTATATTATAAATTACAAAGAAAAATGGCAATCTCAGAAATTCATAATCACAAACACAAGGATTTATACTGGTTCTACCAAACTGGTGTACATCTAGTCCCCAAGCAAATCCCGCTTGAGAGTTTCCACTATGATTTTGAATAAACTTACAAAATTAAACGCAAACCTGACCAATTTGCAAGTCCCTACAAATTGTAACGCTAATTGACAAACACCTTGCCAATTTGAATACCAATCTCTAAACCAAGAGATTAACCCTCTCAAACCCGAGAGAAATCCTTTTTGAAGCAAGAACACAATTGATCCTATAAGCCTTGAGTGTGTAGTGAAGTGCAACAGTGGCTTAGGATTCTTTTAACCTCTGTAAATTGCCTAATCAATAGGTATTTGAATAATGTTCAGAGGCAATTTCAGAAACTTCTCTTTTTCTCAAAATCTGAGTATTTTTTACTTGAAAAAAATACACAAAGATCAAAGCTTATGGGTATGTAAGTCGCTGTATTTTTTTGAACAAATAACCTATTTATAGCCCTTGAAAAGATAATTTTTTGAACTTTAAAAATGTTTAAAACGGCTATAAACAGTCAAAAATTCAAACTTTGAAATCTGGAAAAACTGTATCTGTAGTCGACTACAATACACATTAGTCGACTACACTGAGTTCAAACAGACTCTGTGTATTCAGAAAATTTCTCAGTAGTCGACTACAATGCTCATTAGTCGACTACACTGTATTTTGACAGAAACTGATAAAATAAAATTTACTTTCAGTAGTCGACTATAATGTTGATTAGTCGACTATACTGTAAAAAGACAGAAACTTATGTTTCTGTAAAACACCTGAGTAGTCGACTAGAATCTATATTAGTCGACTATACTGTAAAATAACAGAATCTTATATTTAAGTTTTATACATGAGTAGTCGACTACTATTCTAATTAGTCGACTACTAAGAGTAAAAATTATAAACTAAACTGATTTTATAAACAAGTTTTAATTATAATTCTAATGGTTAACATAGGGGATTTCTATAGTTAACCAACACAC
The DNA here is from genome assembly GCA_022839385.1 of Asparagus kiusianus. Classification (NCBI taxonomy): domain Eukaryota; kingdom Viridiplantae; phylum Streptophyta; class Magnoliopsida; order Asparagales; family Asparagaceae; genus Asparagus; species Asparagus kiusianus. The sequence goes on along the minus strand of BQKN01019822.1, from coordinate 12,969 downwards.
TAAGCCTGTGTTATTGTATTCTAATATTGTGTGTGTGTGTGCGTGTGTGTGATCAAGGCTTGTACAATAATTCTAAGTAAAGAAAATGTAAAATACATTATCTCATCTGTTCTTCATTTTCTTCACTTCATAATGCCTTGAAAACATCTTGCACTTGTTCATATTCTGATATTAAAATCTGCATATAAAAGTTAGTGCACACACTGTATAAATTGTTATCATCAAAATACTATCATGGAGATATGATATTCAATATTCTCCCCCTTTTGATGATAACAAATAATTTATGCATAAGTATATAATTTATAGTCAGATTAAAACATAATAAAAATAACCATACTTACTCCGCCTGCATATATGCAAATATGAATAAAATATAAGTCTATAATAATACATAACAATTCTTACATAACAATACTATTTCTCCCCCTTTGTTATCAAAAAAAAAAGAGGAAAAACATCTATGCTAAACATGACATTATTTCTTCAACATGAGCTAAAACTTCAAACAAATCATCCAGGTTATGAACATAGTCCATAACTTCACTCATCCAAATAGGTAGGCAAAGACTCGCCATAAAGACTAAAAGTTCCACAATGTTCATCACCATGATCTGTTTAAAATATATAGCACATGCATTATCTAACCAAACATTATCATAGATAATAAAAACACACAATCAACATAAGTGACATAGTAGCAACACAAATAACATATTACATAAGTCCTAACAACTCACAACCACATAGTTTTTGAAACTTAAACAGAATAACATGATTGTTTTGAAACTTAACATAAAAACATCTTAAGGTGCTGGAGGAGGTTGCTGTCCTTGAAAATATGCATTAAGCTTTGTGTCCAAGTCTTCAAACTTCTTGATTAGCTCTTCTTGATTACTAATGATATATGAGTTCTTGGAATAAAGAGCTCTTTGACCAGTTTCAAGTTTAAGAATACGTGCACTTAAAGTGTTGTATTGTACGTCTGAAAAACATGATGGTTCTGTAAGAAATGGTGGTGGTTGACTAGAAGAAGCTCCTGCTTGAGTTAAAGATTGTGGAAATTATTGTGGAATTTCTTCTTGATGAGGTTCATTTTAAGGATTTTGTTCTTGAATTTCAAAATTAGTCAATTTCATCCTAGTTAGGGCATTAGAATCAAAAAATTCAATGGAACGGATAACAGAATTTTCAGATTGGAGATACACATGAAATTTGTCAAAGATTTTTGTTAGAAATGCACCATAAGGAAGAAATCTTCTTGGAATAGTCAGAAGATTATCAAAGTAAACTTCAGCCCAATTAACTTGAATATTTCCCATTATAGCATATAGAGCTTTTGCTAAATCTAGGGAAATGAAATGAAAACTCCCAGTTTTTAGAAACAGGTTATAGACTAGGATTCGAGCAATGAACCTAGGAATTGAACGAAGTTTGTTTGAGTTATTTAAAGGTTTGCCATATCCAGAAAGAAATATATGATTAGATAACAGATTTGAATCATTCATCCTAACAGACCTAAGAGAAACTCCTTGATAAGGAATTTAAAAATTTTACCAATTGACTTAGTAGTTAAGTCAATCTCTATTCCTTTAACAAGAGTTTTAAGTTTTTCTGATCCACTAATAGTTCCCACACGTTCTATATTAGTATAGAACAATTGCACAAGAAATGGATATGTGGGTTTTCTATTTTCAGCAGAGAATAATTCAAGCAATCCCACATTTTCAAAATATGAACCAAAGTTCCAGGGTATAAAATCATCAAATTTCACAAATCGTCCTGGAAGAACTTCAAAAGTTGATATTTTGTTAAATTCTTCTAATAAATCAGGACTTTTTAAATAGATGATGATTTCATCATTGACAGGAGTATGGGTTTGCTTAGCTTTCTTAGATTTAGACATGATTAGATAGATAAATAACAAAAGATATAAAGATCAAGTTTAGAAAAATACCCCAAACTGTTGAAACCCTAGATTAGTCGACTAGAACCTGGAGTAGTCGACTACTGTTCTTGACTGGTTGACAGATTTGAAGAAAGATTGAAGAATTTGATGAAAATTTGAGAAAAGTAAAAATGCCCTAACCTGGATTCGTGGGTTCTGAAGAGAGGAAGATGAGGGTTCGGTTTTGGGTAGAGTTAGTGGGTAGTTTTTGATTTTTACTTTATCTTTTAAGAAGAAAATACAATGTATGGTTCAGATTTGATAGTAAATTGAATGTAGGGTTAAGATTTAATCTTAAATGTGTGGTTAGGATTGATAGAGATGAAAATCTATGGTTGAGATGAGTTTTACTTAACTGAAACGGGTATTGGGTATTGGGTTTTGGGTTTAAAATTAAATAAAAAACCAATAAGCTTATAAAACTGTAAAACTAAAAGTTCAGAATCAGTAGTCGACTATTAGTAAAAGTAGTCGTCTACACTGTAATCGACAGATAGATGATTTTCAGTTTTTAACTCTGAGTAGTCGACTAATATGTATTGTAGTCGACTACACTGTAAACAACAGAAAGTTGATTTTAAGATTTTAACATAGAGTAGTCGACTATAAAGGCAAGTAGTCGACTACACTGTAATTTACAGAAAAACTTATATGCAGGATTTGTGCATGTAGTCGACTATAAGTCAAATTAGTCGACTATTAAGAGTATTAATGCATATGTGTTTGTATTAAAAATTTAATTTAAATCTTCAATTGAACATATACCTAATTACCTTCTTAATTTAACATAAATTTCTTCTTTTAGGGGTTTTGTTAATATATCTGCTATTTGTTTATCTGTAGGTATAAATTCTAATGAAATGTCACCTTTAAGCACATGATCACGTAAAAAATGATGTCTAATATCAATGTGTTTTGTACGTGAATGTTGAATAGGATTTTTAGATAAATTAATTGCACTAGAATTGTCATACATAATGGATGATATGGGACAATTTATGCCATAATCAGTTAATGTTTGCTTCATCCATAATATTTGAGCACATGCAAGACTTGCAGCAATATATTCAGCTTTAGTTGTTGATAATGATACTGAATTTTATTTTTTACTAAACCAAGATACAAGTGAATGTCCTAAGAAATGACATGTTCCACTTGTACTTTTTCTATCAGATTTACATTCGGCAAAATCAGCATCACTATATGATATTAAATCAAAAGAACTATGTTTTGGATATAATAAACCATAATTTGTAGTATCTTTAATATATCTAAAAATTCTTTTTACAGCTTTAAGATGTGATTCTTTAGGATTAGATTGAAATCTTGCACATAAACATACACTAAACATAATATCAGGTCTACTTGTAGTAATGTAAAGAAGTGATCCAATCATACCTCGATAGAGATTTTGATTAACATTCTTACCATTTTCATATTTGTCAAGTGATGTAGTGGTGCTCATTGGTGTTGGTTTGCTTGTTGAATTTTCCAATCCGAAACGTTTGAGTAAATCTTTTGCATACTTGCTTTGATTGATGAATATTCCTTCTTTCAATTGTTTAATTTGTAGTCCAAGGAAGAAATTTAGTTCACCTATGTGACTCATTTCAAATTCATCCTGCATAGTCTTAGCAAATTCTTGACAAAGATTGTTGTTAGTAGAACCAAAAGTAATATCATCTACATATATTTGAATTAGTAAAATATATTTATTTATTTTTTTAATAAATAATATTGAATCAACTTTTCCAATTTCAAAAGCTGAAGTTAAAAGAAATTTCTTTAATCTATCATACCAAGCACGAGGTGCTTGTTTAAGACCATATAACGCTTTCTTAAGTTTAAAAACATGATTTGGAAAACTTTCATGTTCAAAACCTAGAGGTTGCTCTCTACAAAAACTTCTTCTTTTATAAAACCATTTAGAAAACCACTTTTAACATCCATTTGAAATAATTTAAAATTCATAAAACATGCAAATGCAAGTAAAATTCTAATTGATTCTAATCGTGCAACAGGTGCATATGTTTCATCATAATCAATTCCTTCTTCTTGATTATAACCTTGAGCAACTAATCTAGCTTTGTTTCTAACAACTTGACCAAATTCATCTACTTTATTTCTAAAAATCCATTTTGTTCCAATAATGGATTTATTTTGAGGTCTAGGTATAAGATCCCAAACATTATTTCTAGTAAATTGATTAAGTTCATCTTGCATAGCAATTATCCATGAATCATCAAGAAGTGCTTCTTTAATGTTTTTAGGTTCAATAGTTGAAATAAAAGCATTATGAGCACTCAAATTAAAATGAGATCTAGTAGTTACTTTGTCCGAAATATTTTCAATAACTAAATCATGTGGATGATTTTTAACTTCTACAAAATCTTTAGGTAAATCATTTTGTAAATTAACACCTTTTGTAATATCTATCATAGGAGTATCATGAATAGTATCAATTATATCATGATCATTATTTAATATAATAGGTGATTTTGAAAAATTTTCATCAAATGAAACATGCAAAGATTCTTCAATAACTAGTATTCTTTTGTTATATATTCTATATGCTTTACTATGATTAGAATATCCAACAAAAGTTCCTTCATCGTATTTAGAATCAAATTTATCTAAGTTATCCTTTGTATTTAAAATAAAACATTTACAACCAAAAACTTTAAAGTAAGAAACTTTAGAAATTTTGTTATAAAATAATTCATAAGATGTTTTCTTTAAAATAGGTCTTAATAAAACTCTATTTAATACATAACAAGCTGTTGATACAGCTTCTGCCCAAAAATATTTTGGTAAATTACTATCACATAACATGGTTCTAGCACATTCTTGTAAAGTTCTATTTTTCCTTTCTACAACTTCATTTTGTGGAGCAGCACGAGGAAAATAAAAAGTATGTGATATACCATGTTTGTCACAATAATTTGCAAATAATTCATTTTTAAATTCACCTCCATGATTGCTACGTATAGAAATAATAGAAGTAGATTTTTGATTTTGAATTCTTTTGCAAAATATAGAAAACTCATTAAAAGCATCATTTTTATGTTTAAGAAAAATTACCCATGTGAATCTAGAATAATCATCAACAAGAACAAATGCATATCTACTTCCATTTAAAGATGCTACTCTAGATGGACCAAAAAGATCTATATGAATTAATTCTAATGGTCTATTTGTAGATATTACATTTTTATATTTAAAAGAAGATTTGTGCGTTTTTCCTTGTTGACATGCATCACAAAAATTATTTTTAAAAGACATCTTAGGTAAACCATTTACTGAATCATTTTTTGAATCTTAGACATATGTTTAAAGTTAACATGTCCAAAACATTTATGCATAAAATAGAATCATTAGATAATGCAATAAGACAATGTTTATTTGAAATATTTTTCATAGATAAGACATATATGTTATTCTTTCTATGACCTTTAAAAATAATAGTTATTAAATAAATATCATAAATTAAACATGATTCTTTTTCAAAAATAATTTTAAAACATTTATCACAAAGTTGACTAATACTAAGTAAATTATGTTTATGACCATCAACTAATAAAACATTATCAATGATAGGTTTGTTTGGATTACCGACAGATCCAATACCGATGACTTTTCCTTTGTTGTTATCTCCAAAAGTAACGGTACCATCATCCTTGTTTTGAAAAGATGACAACAATTGTATGTTTCCAGTCATATGTTTAGAGCAACCACTATCCAAAATCCACCTATCTTTCTTGGGTACCTGAAATAATAAACATTTACATTTTGGTACCCATACTATGTTGGGTCCTTTAAATTAGCCTTTAGGAAACCAAACCCAAGATGAGTTTGATTTGCCTAAATAGTTAGTTGATAAACAAATATTTTTAATAAAATCAGAAATATAAAAATTCTTATGTAAAGAAGATAATTCTTTTGGAATCCAAATTAAAAAGAATTTTGATTTCTTTTTACACAAATTTTTATTTCTATATTCATACAAATCACAAGGTTTTACAAAAATTGTTTTCTTTGATTTATTTTTATTAATTTGAAAACCTAATCCTTTTGTCTTTTGTGATTCTTTTTGAAAAGAAAGAATGTTATTGAGATTTTCTTTACCTTTATTAAATTTGCTTACATTTAAACATATATCTTCATATTTTGATTTAAAAGAAGAAATATCTTTATCTAAATTATTAATACGAATATCTAAATTATTACATTCTGATTTTAAATAATTATTCTCATTAGATAAACATTTATTTTCTTTAAGTAAAGAAAAATTTTCTTCTTTCAATTCAATTATTTGAGAATTAGAAAAAGTAGAGGAATTTAAATCAGAAATTTCTTCAAGTAATCTTTTATTTTCACCTTTAAGAAAATTATGTGATGTCTTTAATCTCACAAAAGTTTCATATAATTCATTGAAAGCATCTAAAAGTTCTTCATTGTCACTTACTTCATCTTGTGCCATGAAACACATGTGAGCAATTTCCTTTTCTTCAATTTCTTCATCTGAAGATGATTCATCACTATCATCCCAAGTGACTGCCATTGCTTTCCTTTTCTTGTTATTTTGAATGTTGTTGAAGTTGTTGAAATAACTTAAATTTTGCTTATTCTTTAATATTGGATAATCTTTCTTCATATGACCTGGTTTATTACACTTAAAACAAAGAGGGTTATTTGAAATTGAATTCTTAGATTTAAAATTACCTCGTTTTATAAATTTCCAAAATTTTCGTGCAAACATGCCCATTTCTTCATCATCATCATCTGAATCTTCTTTATCGGAAATAGTATTGAATGCAAGAACTTTCTTGTTCTTTGTTTCTTCATCATTCTTTCTATCTTCAATTTGAACTTCATATGCCATAAGATTACCAATAAGATTTTTAACCGTAAGAGTTGACAAATCATTGGCTTCTTCAATAGCGGTAACTTTCTTTTCCCATTGTGGAGTAAGTAATCAAAGTATCTTTCTTATCATCTCCACTTGTGTATATGTTTTTCCAAGACCAATGAGAGAATTTGTGATGTCGGTGAATCTTGTGAACATTTCTCCAATAGTCTCATTTTCCTTCATCTTGAACAATTCAAATCTGTGCACAAGAACAGAAATTTTAGATTCTTTAACTTTATTTGTACCTTCATGAGTTACCTCATGTGTATGCCAAATATCGTATGCAGATGTGGTCGTTGACACCCTATTGAACTCATTCTTGTCAAGTGCACAAAATAATGCATTCATTGCTTTTGAATCCAAATTTGTATTATTTCTTTGAGAAGTAGTCCATTCTGCAAAAGGAGTTGTTGGATTCTCATATTTTGTTTCCACGACGTTCCAAAGTTCGTAGCCAATTGATTGAAGGTAAATCTTCATTCTGCACTTCCAATAGTTGTAGTTCAATCCATCAAACATTGGTGGACGATTTGTAGAGTGACCTTCTTTGAATTATGATGTATTTGTAGATGCCATCTTTCACCTCGCTCTGATACCAAATGTAGGATTTGAAATAGATACACTTAAACACTGGAGGGGGGGTGAATATTGTTTTTTTAAAATTTATGCAAAATATATTATAAATTGCAAAGAAAAATGGCAATCTCAGAAATTCACAATCACAAACACAAGGATTTATACTGGTTCCACCAAAATGGTGTACATACAGTCCCCAAGCAAATCCTACTTGAGAGTTTCCACTATGATTTTGAATAAACTTACAAAATCAAACGCAAACCTGACCAATTTGCAAGTCCCTACAAATTGTAACACCAATTGACAAACACCTTGCCAATTTGAACACCAATTGCCAATGCACCCGCAAAATCTGTAATGCTAGTCGAAGATGCTGCTCATTCTCTGCCTCCGATCTCGAATATAGAGGGATGTCATCGATAAATACTATCATGAACTGGTCCAAATATGGATGGAAAACCCGGTTCATCAAGCCCATGAGTACCGTGGATGCATTGGTCAGCCTAAATAGCATGACAAGAAACTCGAAGGACCTATAACGAGTCAGAAAGGCGGTCTTGGGAATATCTATCTCCCGAATCCATAACTGATGATAGCTAGAACGAAGATCAAGCTTTAAGAAGTGCTCCGCTCCTACAGCTGGTCAAACAAGTCATCACGTAATGGATACCTGTTCCGGATAGTGACCTTGTTCAACTGCCGATAATCTATACAAAGACGCATATTATCGTCCTTCTTCTTCACGAAAGGGGCCGGCGCTCCCCATGGAGAATGACTCCGACAAATAAAACCCTAAGATAACAACTCTATAAGCTGAGTCTATAGTTCCCTCATCTCAGCAGGTGCTATACGATAGGGAGCTCGAGATATCGGTGTCGTTCCTGGCTGTAACTCGATGCAGAACTCAACCTCTCACATAGGAGTAAACCCCGGTATGTCCTGAAAGACATCCTAAAAATCTGAGACGACTCTAGTCTCACACAACTCAGCACTCCGATCTCTCAGCATTACCTCCTCAATATATGCTAGAAATGACTTCACAAATGAGTTTCCCTGTGAGGTCACTACAATCAACTTAGACCCATCGGACGCTCGCAAACTAACTGTTTTTGTAAAATAGTCGATGCTAACATGGTAGGATGGTAACCAATACATATAAGGAATGACGTCAAAATCCAACATACACAAAACGATTAGATCTACTATAAACTCGAACTCATCTAAGCTAATGACACATCTCCTACAGACGCTCCCTAATAGAGATACCTCCCCTAAAGGAGTAGAAACGGATAGCGGTACATCTAAGGGATGTGCGACTAACTGAAGCATATCCATAAAGACATGAGATATACAAGAATGAGAAGCTCCAAAAGTGAACAAGATCCGAGCTGGAAAAGTGTTTAATAAGAAAGTACCTTCTACTATAGCTCCGCTTGAACCGTGATCATGTGGTATGACTGCATAGACTCTGCCTGTGGCTGGTGATTGCTAAACTGCTGGGGTAGAAATACGAGACTATCTATCCCTCAGGAATCTCCTGAATGGTACGAATCTGGCCTACTGGCCCTTTAATTCTCAAAACGGTTGGCGGTGTCTTAATCATCTGCTGTTGACTATAACAGTGACCCTGCGACTACTGACCCTGACCACGGTTCTGTTGCTGACTGTGTCCTAGTCTCTGCTGCTGGCGTTGAAAATTCTTACCCTGATGTTGGAGTCTTCTAAGTCCTGCACAATGTTTCTTATCCTTGCTATTGTCTTCGGACAGTCCTGCTTCCATAATTAACTATCGGTATGTCTTCCTGCTCCAATCGGGCTAATTCTAGCTACTTATCGAAGTAGTAGGTGAAATCCTCCTATGAAATTGACATTCACTGCTTCGGAGTAAACTAAAGTTGGTGCTATCCTTCGATGATATCCTCTATACTGAATATATCTAACTTTTGCTTTGGTATTGAGTCGATGTTAAGAAATTTCACATATTCCTTCCATTTATAGGCTGCACATGAATCCGGTGTGTCCTAAAGCTATGGTGCTCTCAGTGTCTGATATTTTTCTTATTTTTACAAAGCCAATCCTCCTACTCTATGGCTCTTTCAACAGTTGGTTGTGGCGATGGTGAAATCATCAGTATTACCTCTCCAATAAGTACGATTGGTACAACTGGTGGTGGAACTTCAAAAAGTGAAATCTGGCTTATTACTCGCTCATCGAGTGTGCTAGTCTCTACTTTTGTAATCGGCATTACCAAGTCAATCAGATGCTGTGGAGCCTGCTACGGCTCGGGCACTGTTTGCCTAGCTCTCTGGGTATAAGTTTTACCTCGACCACGTCCTCGTCCCGATATTTATAATATCAAGAGGAGAGCTTAATTGACACAATAATGAGGTCGTGTATATATATATAAATATATATATATATATATATATATATATATATATATATATATATATA
>BQKN01019820.1:1285-14540 GCA_022839385.1 Asparagus kiusianus | reverse complement strand
ACAAGAGCTCAAATGACGCCGGTGAGCGACTAAAGCAAACCGACGGATTACGTGAGCCGACAGAACGTCAGAATCACGAGGATACGGGTTGACCGAAAACCCCGCGATCACCGCAATCGGACCAACGCCCGCTGTGCCCCGATCACCCCACGGATAATCCAACCATCGGGGCCTACAGAGCTCGCCGTCACGATTCCAACGCATCCGAAATCACTCAAATCCGAGTTCGGACGAAAAGTCAACGGCGGGACAGCGGCAGAACAACGGCACGACCCCGGGGCTGAACCGGGGACACCCAAACAAGTCTCGGCCAATGGTCGAGACACCCCCCATGGGGTGTCCCGGCCTTGGCCGAGACACCCCATGGGGGGTGTCCCGGCCTTGGCCAGGACACCCCTAGGGGGGTGTCTCTCCTCTTGGGGTGTCCATATGGCCCCTATGCTCTCTCTTATGGCTATAAATAGCCCCCTTAGCCCTCCATTTACAAGGGCTCTTGATTTTGCTCTGATTTAGCCTTGGTTTTGGGAGAAGAATTTCCGGTCTTGGGATTATCCTCGAGATTTGAAATTTCGAAGCTTAGAGCGGCGAAGCCCTGCCGGATTGAGGAGTCTCCATCGTCATTCACCCCCTTTCCTTAGTGTTGCTCCTTAGCGGTGACACTAAGAAGAGCTATTATCTCGTTTTAGCCGAGATATACGCTTATAACCTCTAGATCTTGCGCGGATCGACGAGGTTCTGCTTCTATATCCCACGCGGATAGACGAAGCTCTGCCGGATTTTCCCGGAAGGATCTTGAAGAGTCGGCGGTCCACGGACATCGACGTCCCCGTCACAGGCCAACAACCCACGCAAGCGAGACCGTACCAAACCGGGCTCTCGTGTTTATTTTCGGTTAAGTTGTAATCCCTTTGTTTTCATTTTACCCTGTTGTAACGCTTGAAGTTGTAACAGATCTCAAAAAGAGAACATCAATGAAAACAGCAACTTTTACCGGAAACACTTATGGTAGAGTTCGGATAAGACCACCTTCAAAAGATGAGGAATCGGATGCTTGCTCTGCGGTTGCGTCTGACAACACCGTATCCAGCGAAGGAGAACCCCGTGAGTCATTCATGATAAGCGTGGAACAAGTGGCCAAGATGCTCAAAGAAGCCATGGCCAAACAACAGGAGAGCTTCAGGCTCGAGATGCAGATGGCCATGCAGACTATGAAAGAGATGCATGAGCAACAAATCCAGGCATTGAGGAACCAACAAGGCGAACCAAGTCGTCATAACCAGAACAATCTGGAAGATGAGGACACAGGTGCAAATGAAACTCGTGACGCCAATAACCCTCTCGTCAATGCAGGGGGTGGTAACGAGGATGCCAATGAAGGTACAGGTGAAAACCTGAAGATCAAAAACCTCGAGAATAAGATCAATACGTTAATTTCTGCTCAAGAGGTGAAGAAGACGGGCATTCCTTGTCCATACCCAAAAGAGTGGGAATCAATCCCCTATCCGAAGAAGTTTAGTATAATCAACTTCACGCCGTTCGATGGGAAGGGTTCCCCCACTCAGCATTTGATTTACTTCAAATCGTACCTGGGTATTATCTCCGGCAATGAGCCTCTGATGGTGCGGTCATTCATTGGCACTCTTCGCGGAGCCGCCTTCGATTGGTATCGCCGCCTCAAGCCAGGAAGCGTGAATAGCTGGGACGACATGGAGACAAAATTCCTCGCTAACTTCTTCGACGACGACACCGAGATATCCATCGGAACATTGCTCGACGAGAAGCAAAAGGACGGGGAACCGGTCGAAACCTTCGTCAAGAGATTCCGGAACAAAGCGTTGAATTGCCGGGACCCGATCACCGAGGAGTTCATTCTCCAGACTTACCACAACAACCTCGCATTGGACGTGTTGGAAGCAAAGGGAACAGCACCGTCCAACACTTGGATAGACTTGAAGGTCCGAGGGGAATAAGCCGAACGCTTCCTCCGAAGAAAGAAGGCCGAGAGGAGTCAATCGACGACAAATCCTCCGAACTCGAACTTCGCCTCCCGTGGTAAAGGAAAGACACCCGCAACGACTGTCGATGCTAATCAAACATCGCAACAGCAGTCCCGGAGGCAGCAAAAGACTTCGGATCAGAGGCCTCAAAAAGAGTACTCCTTCAAGGACGAAGACATTCCAGCCATCTTCAAATCCCTCCTTGACAATAACAAGATCAAGCTCCCACCGATCACGAATCAGGAGGAAGCTGACGATATTGCGGATCCGAAGTACTGCGCATACCACAGGAGGATCCTTCACCCAACCAAGGCGTGCTTTACACTCAAGAATAGCATCCAGACCTTGGTTGAAGCCGGTGTCATAACGCTAGAGTGAGCCAGTTGAAAACGGCATAACTTCGACCGGTATAAGAGTATAAACTGCTTCCTGACACTCCGAAGAGTATACGAGTATAAACTGCTTCTTAATCCTCCGACCGGTATAAGAGGTTAAACTGCTCCCTGATACTCCAATAGGTATATGAGTTTAAACTATTTCCACGGGAAGTTCCTGGAGAATGCCATGCGGGGTATTCTTAAGGATAACCCGATCATGCAGCTGATACAATGATACACCCAGTTTTGCAAAGAAAGCTGGGGGTGGATAATTCATGTAACGGGAAGTTCCCGGAAGAATGTTAAATGTAATATTCTTAGGGATTACCCGGTCATGATGAATAAAGTGATAAACACTAAACTCCTAATTTCCGAACACTCTTTTGCTGAGATAAAATCCGATCACTTCATTGGATCAATTTTCCCTCACAAAACTCTCATTGGTGTTTGACGACTCATAGTCTCCACCACAGAATCCCCCACCGATCAAACTAATTGTCGGTGGGTCCACTAAAATTCCTTTTGGTTAAATCCACTCAAACTTTTGATGTATCTGTGCACTCAACACTCCTATTGTTAGAGTCCGGATATAATACTTGGAATTTTGATATCAATCCTTGACGAATTGTCAAACCACTTTGTGTTAAGTCCTTATAACTTAACACCAAGAATACCCCCTTTGAGTGATTTGTACGAATCAACATTCTTACAGTAATTTGTACTCCCACTCTCACTTTTTACTTGGTCAAACCTTCCTACTGTTAGGGCCAAAACCAAAATCCCCTCTCGATTCCTTCAATGAACGAGAGGCCCACAAATCGAGCGATCAAACCTTCTTACAGTTAGGATCGTTTTAAACCCCCACTTGGTCAAACCTTCCTACAGTTAGGACCACAACCAAAATCCCCTCTCGATTCCTCCAATGAACGAGAGGTCCGCTTTCAAATCGAGTGATCAAACCTTCCTACAGTTAGGGTCATCTCAAGCTCTAGTTTGGTCAAACCTTCATACAGTTAGGACCAAAACCACAATTCATTCTCGATAAACGAGAGATTCATCTTTAGTTCGGTAATCAAACCTTCTGACAGTTAGGGTTATCCGATTCTTTTCGATTCTCGGAGTGGAGACCCCACTCTTAGTTTCACCTTTCCGAATTCTGGGGGTGGAGATCCCACCTCGAGTTTCCTTTCCTTCTTTGTTTAGGGAATAGAATATAAAATTCTTCCTTCTCACACCAATCATTTTCCAAGAATTTTGGATTCATTCTAGGTATTTTATCCCAAAACCTAAGCAGGGATAAGTTTGCGCCTAACACGCGCTGCCGGTTTAGTCTTTCTCCGTAGAAGAAGACACCAGAGTTCGATTCTGGGGTATTTTATCCTGAAACCTAAGAAAGGATAAGTCGGCACCTAACACGCACCGCCGGTTAGTTCTTAACCGTTAAAAAGAACACTCGCTCACATATTCAACATTATGGCAGGTTATTATTAATAACGCCAAAATCCATGCCTTATACGCATGGGGAATTTCATCCTGAATCCTAAGAAAGGATATGCCGACGCCTAACACGCGTCGCCGGTTTAGTCTTTCACCGATTGAAGAAGACACCAGAATCCGATTCTGGGGACCTTTATCCCGAAGCCTAAGTAGGGATAAGTCAACGTCTAATACACGTTGCTGGGTAGCCTATTCCCATAACAACGGCGAAGTCTACGTATTCAAAGTCGTAGCACAAAGTCTTAGAGGATTCACCCTCTTAGCACAACGTAACATGCGGAACGGAGTTAGACAATCCGCATGCTACCCCGACTCAAACGGTAGTCGGTAAAGGTTAATCAAATCCGTTGAAGGCTGGGGGTTAGCCAAAAATCCTAAAGTCAACGCCTAACACGCGCCGCCGGGTAACCTATTCCCGTAACAAATGGTAAAGTTTATGTATTCAACATCATAGCACAAAGTCTAAGGGAGTTCATTCCTTTAGCACAACGTCACATGCGGAACGGATTAAAACAATTCGCATGTAAGCCCGATTCAAACAGTAATCGGTAAGAGCACGTCAAATCCGTTGAAGGCTGAGGATTTGCCAAAAATCCTAAGTCAACGTCTCATACACGTTGCTGTTTAGTCTTTTTACGGGAGAAAGACGAAGTCTACGTATTCAATATCGTAGCACTAAAAGGGTTAACTCTTTTAGCACAACGTCACATGCGGAACGGACTTAAACAATCCGCATGCTAGCCCGACTCAAACGGTAGTCGGTAAAGGCACATCAAACCCGTTGATGGCTGAGAATTTGCAAAAAAATTCTATAAATACGAGTCATTGACGCATTAATTTGATGAATTAGTCTCGTGACTCAAGTATCTGCCACGCTCCAATACCTTAAGAGCTTAAACTGTGTATACTCCAGAAGACGTACGAGTATAAACTGTGTCGGACGTCGAACAATACGTCGCAAAGAAGCTCAAACGCCGGATAACGCCGTCAATCGATGATTAGTTCTATGTTGAAGCAACCAACTCGAGCTAAAAAGTCAAAAAATCAAGAATCGACTTCAAGTTTAAAATTCCAACAACGGTCAGACAATAAATGCAGCACCGGAATCCTTACAGACATTCGACAAAGCACCGAATAGCCTGAAGGAATTGAAGGAATCCAGAACAGAAGCCATTCCAAAGTCCCGTTACACCGACTAAAGGTCAGGACAATCATATCGAAAGTATTCCAGACTCTTCTATAAAAGAACGAGACTGAAATACTTTGGAGGGGGTATCTGTAGGCGTATAAAACTGCCTATAGGTCCCTTAGCACAGCTCGACGCGGTGATTCGGCAAAACAACGAACCATCAAGTGACGATGTGACGAGGTAAACGAATTGCACACGAGCAACGGAATTCGCGTGCGGAACCAATCCAACAGTTCGGGGAATCAACGAGTCATCCAACCAAGAGCAGACTCGGATGAATCACGATCGAATCAAGATCGTTTCAGACTCAAACTCAGAAGGGGAGTTACTGCCAAATCTGGAATCAAGTCAACGAATCTTTTCCAGGTCAATCAACCACACAACAGAACCACAACCGAATCATGGATAGAACCGGAACCAGAAACAACAGAAAACGACGAAACGGACAACACCCGGAGGGGTTCGGCCTAAACCGAGCCATTTCAAGGTGGCTCGGCCCAAGCCGAGCCACCCTGAGGTGGCTCGGTGGCCGAGCCACCACCCTGGGGTGGCCGAGCCACCGCGCCCCCCCTTGGGGTGGCCGCGCCACCTCAGGGTGGCTCGGCATGAGCCGAGCCACCTTGAGGTGGCCGGCCACCCTTGGCCCGGGGCACAGGTTCGTTTGCCTATAAATAGGCTAGGGTCTGTTCATTTGAGGGGGTTGGAATTTTTGGAGAGAGGCGAAGCCCTGTAGGATTTGAAGCTCCAAACATAAAAAGATTCAAACTTTGGGACATCAAGGACTTGCTCATCCAGATCTGGTGCTCGGCGATCGTCAACGCCAAAAAAGGCAGGAGTTCGAGGGAATTGAGATCTCAGATCTACGTCGCTAAACTCCGGATCAAAGCTTGGTCTTTGATCCCGAGATTCGAGCGGTTGTTTCCTTGGTGAAACAATCCCTCCGGCTATTATCTCCTTGGTGAGATAATACCCGTAATACTTCGTAGATCTGTTTGGATCCAGATCTCGCGGTGGTCAACGGAACAACCATCGGCGTAGGCAAACAACCCACAAAGCGAGTGACCGGATAACAGGAGCTCGCGATCTGTTCGACAAAAGAGAAAAATTGTAATTTTTGTTTCTTTGTTTTGATTTTTATTGTAAACCGGATCTTATTAAAAGACCGGATCTTTCTGTAACGCATAAAGTTGTTCTTTAAGATAGCAATGACGTCATCAATGAAGAAGTCAACAATTTTTCCCGCGAACAAAGGGTGGAATTAAAAATTAGAAAGAGGACTTACCCGAAAACAAATCTTCAAATCCTAATTCTCTAACCAGCCATCTTCAAGCTCCAATCGTTTCCTTCACAAAAAACACATAAGTTAAAGAACCAAAATAATTAAAACCTACTTAAGCACCTTCCCCGGCAATGGCGCCAAAAACTTGTTGCGGCATAAACATGTACCAAAAAGGTTGCAAGTGCACAACCGTGTCAAGTTATAGTATAAAGATATCGATCCCACGAGGAATGTGTTTTTGTAGGAGAAAATATTAAAATCGGTTCTTATGTTATGTGCGTGACAAATAGGAGTGATGAGTAAATGTGATTGTGGAGAGATAATAAGAGTGAAAGTGATAGTGTGTAAAGCGATGCAAAATGTAAGTGAGAGTGGATGTGACAAAGAATGAGTGTGATCAATAAGTCAAGAAGGAAAAATGAATAAAATCAAGAAACAAATAAAAAAAAGTAAAGAATGAAGAACAAAATTCTAGAATAAAAGAAAATGTAAGAAATTAAAGATGGTGGATTCAATTATAGATATGGGTAATCTAAAATTGAACCTACTCCTTAGAAAAAGGTGATTCCCTAAAGGGTTCTAGCCTAAAGGCGAATCAAACAAAATAAAAATAAACAAAAAGAAAAACAAAACCCAAGAGGGTTCTAGCCTCAAGGTGAATAGTGCAAGAAATTAAAATCTAACTACAAAATAAATTGTAAAATCTAAACTACAAAATAAATTGTAAGAATTAAATACAAGAAAATAAATCTACTCTATAAGTATAAAATAAATCTAATCTATAAGCATAAAATAAATCTAAGGAAAGAGGGTTCTAGCCTCTTGGCTATTTAACAAGAAAATAAAATCTAATTACAAGCATGAAAATAAATCTAAACTAATAAGCAATAAAAAGATAAATAAGAAAAACAAACCTTCAAATTAATCTCCATCTTCATCTTCATCTTCATCATCCAACAAAGAGAAGAAGAGAAAAATTTAAGATGGTGAAAAAATTATTATTATTAATTCCAAAAAAAGTTACAATTTTGGAAGGCCTTCTCAATTAAGAGTAGCCCTCCTCTCCAAAAGGAGTTACAAAAAATTTTACACCTCTAACCCCTCACTCTCTACCCCTATTTATAGTAAACATCAGTGAATAAGAGCCATTGGATTGAAATCTTATCCAAAAACATAAAAAATCAGCCTTAGATTTGTAACTAACTGCCCAGGGCATCGATGCAGGCATCGATGCCACCATCGATGCAGGCATTGATGCCTGCCCTTCTCCTGTGTGCTGTCCGTAGATCCTCTTGTATTTGGCATTTTGGTTTGGGTCTTTTGCTTTACCTTGGATTTTTGGGCTTTGACATTTGGGCTTTGGCATTTTCTCTTGATTTTTCCACTGGGCTTTGATTTATTTCTTCATTAAATATTTGAAAGAATTCCTTTGGCTTCATGGGCTTCATTTCTTCATTAAATCAAGGGCTTTTAGTTGAGAGATTGGAGTTTGAGATTTATTCTTTATTAACTTGTAATTAGAGATAAAAACAATTATTAGTAGTATATTTATTCATATAAAATAGATAATGAGGGTATAAAATTACAATAAAATGTGATTATCAGTAGTTTGGCTTCCTTAGGGCTTGAGTAGAGCTGGGATTCTTAGTAAGTAGGGTGTGAGTAATCAACCGTCATAGTGTACGATGATCCTTATCTCGCATAAGCCGAGGAATTTCCCCGGGCCCGTCCGGATTGAATTGAGGAGTAACAGCAACAAGCGTTGCATCATCAACAGTAGTAAAAGTCTCGCTGCTACCACCTCTTGCCGCATAAGAAGAGAACACATCCAAGGGGAATTCAACTAAAACAAATAAAATAAAGTAAGAAAAATATTTCCAAGGCAATACAAGAAGTTGAACTCATCTTGTAATCCGCGAGATAGAGTCATTACCTTATAAATTGGAGAGGCGATTTTAACTACTTCACACGTAAGGGACTATGTACATTGTTGAGTAAATAACGTGACAGTACACCCCGCCCGACGAATTACAATACAGCATGAAATCATCCTGTTTTCCTTAGGATGTGTTTCGATGAAACAAAACATATCTTTTAAGCATTAATCCCTACAAAAGAGGATATTCACTCTTCTCGAATGCCTCGCAAAGGAGACAAACAAGGGTGCAGCATTCAAAATATTAATTTGAGTTTATAAAAGCTATATAGCATGAAAATCTTTTTTTTTTAATTATGGTCAACAACAATCAAATGTGAGAAGAGAGCTCTTGTTTAAATTTATTATCTTCTTAGTTAATGTCCAAGTGAAAGGTGAATTTTATTATGGTCAACAAAAATAAAAACTTTTTTTTTAAAATTCTAATTGTCTCTAATTGTGAAGCTAACTAAAAAGCGTAGAATTAAAAACGCTAGAAAGAAGACTTACCCAAAAGCAATTCTCCAAGTTCTTGATCTTCAATCCAATATTTTCAAGCTCCAAGCGATTCCTTCACAAGAAAACACACAAGTTAAAGAACCAAAATAATAAAATCCTATTTTACCACCTTCCCCGGCAATGGCGCCAAAAACTTGATGCGGCATAATTATGTACTAAAATTGCAAGTGCACAATTGATCAAGTTATAGTATAAAAATATCGATCCCACGAGGAATGTGATTTTAAGAGATTATTAGAATTGGTTCTTATGTTTTGTGCGTGACAAAAATATGATTAAAGAATAAATATGATTGTGATGAGTGATTATTGTGAATATATACAAGAGACAATAAATTGAATTTTAGAGGAGAGAAAAAAGAATCAAAGAGTAAATAAAATCATAAGGCAAGAAAGAAGAATGAATAAAATCAAGAAATAAAATCAAGAATAAGAAGAAAATTTAAGAAAATCAAGATGGAGGATTCAATTAAAGATATGAGAAATCTATAATTGAATCCACTAGCTAATGTCAAGTATAAAATACAAACTATTCTCCTTTTATCATAATTCAACTTAGATTTATTAAGCATAGACTATCAAACCATTTAAGGAAAATATAACCTATCAAATTATCATCTAAGTTAAAGTTAATATTCATGATAAGAATAACAACAAGATAGTAATCCCTGAATTCATAAGCATAACCTATCAAACCATTTAAGATAAGCATAGATTATCAAATTCTTCTTCTACCGATTAGCTCTCTAGTTAATTATCCAAAACATGAATATTTTAAGTGTAAGAGAATAATTTGCATAATATAAAGGAAATTAGACTAGCATCATATAATTCTAAGATTCCTACAAGAATTAATTTCACATCTTAAGAAATAAAAGCAAGAAGAAAAAAAACTAATTACAAAAATAAAAAGGAAAGAAAATTCTAAACTATGAACAAGAAATAAATCTAACTACAAAGAATTAAAATCTAAACTACAAAAATATTACAAAAATTAAATGTAAGAAAATAAATCTACTCTACAATTTAAGGTGCAAAAAGAAATAAAAAGATAAGAAAATAAATCTACACTATAAGCATGAATGTAAATCTAACTAATAAGCAATAATAAAGAAATTACTAAAAAGAAATAAAAAATAGAAGAAATACAAACCTTCAAATTGCTCTTCATCTCCATCCACATCATTCAACAAAGAGGAGAAAAGATAAATTTAAAGTGAAGAAAAAATTATTATTATTAATTATAACAAAAGTTATAATTTTTTGGAAGGTCTTCTCAATTAAGAGTAGACCTCCTCTCCAATTGGAGTTACAAAATTTTTCACACCTCTAACCCCTCACTCTCTATCCCTATTTATAGTAAACATCAGTGAATGAGAGCCCTTGAATTGAAATTTTATCCAAAACAAGAAAATTTCAGCCATAGATCTGTAACAGAATGACAGAGGTATCGATACCAGCATCGATAGGGGTATCGATGCTGGCATCGATATGGGCATCGATGCTGGCATCGATATGGGCATCGATATTGGCATCGATGCCCCCATCGATGCTGGCATCGATGTCAAGCTGTCCCTGATTGTTGTACGCAGATTCCTCTTGGGTTTGCTCTTGGGCTTGGGCCTCGGACATTTTCTTGATTTCTTCATGCATTTGTTTGGGCTTTAGCATTTCTTGGGCTTTAATTCTTCTTCTTAGCTAGAGCTTTTGGATAATTTAAAAATTGATTTTCTAATGGGCTTCTTTACTTTATTTCTTCATTTAATCAATGGGTTTTTGTTGAGAGATGAGAGTTTGAGATTTATTCTTCATTAGCTTGCATTTAAAGATAAAAACAATTATTAGTGATATATTTACTCATATAAAATAGATAATAAGGGTATAAAATTATAATAAAATATGATTATCAAATACCCCACACTTAAACTTTTGCTAGTCCTCTAGCAAAGAAAAAGAAAATGCTAACTCACTTTCGCAGGAATCGCGGTTGTATTTAGCGCATACAACAAGCGTTTAAACCCCTAGGTTACCCTAGTGGACGAATTGTAGTCTCGTGAGGGTTTGCAGTAAATATACCCACAAAATTTGGTCAACTTGCTAAGTTAAATAAGTCAGTAAATAACTAATTTTCCTTGATATAATTAGACATTCTAATTGAAGCTAGTTAATAATCAAGAAAACGTTTTTATATATAACTCCAATGTAAATCTCTTAGAAAATATTTTTCATTATAGCAATACAAAACCAACTCAAATCTTAGTGATTTAATTTAAAAGTTTTGAAAAGAACATGCTAACTCTTTGTTTTAAATAACTTTCAAGTCTCGTGATCAAAAATTATTTTTTTTAAGACCATATATACAAAACAACAATATTTATATAAAAAAATGGTTAGTGTTATATATATATATATATATATATATTTTTTTTTTTCTTCTTCACTCTCTAATTCTTGGTGATTGTCTTCTATTTTAACGGGCTTTCTAAGTGACCATTTAACGAGTTTTTGGCCAATGAATCCCAACCAAATTAGGCTTAGGTCATTAAGTATAAAAATACTCCTTGGCCTTAATTACTCAGTCAACTTACGCTTTACAAGATAGAATCATATTGAATTTAAGAGTTATTTTTTGTGCCCATTTTTTGCACTCTACTTTTATAAGGTTAGTTTTTTTAATATATATATGTGTGTAAGTATATATAGTCTGAAAAATTGTGTAAATCAAGATAACTTAAAAAAAATATTTTCAACTCTAAGTTAAGCATGCAAAAATTTTATTATTTTAATTAAAAATCTAAGGTAAGACCTAAGTAAAGTATACTAGTTAAAAAAATATTTCTTAAGAATTTTATTTGGAGTTATCATAAAAGGTGAACTTGAGTATGTCACTAACTAGAAATTAGAAAATTTAAAATCTATCAATTAGATAAATTATTAATTAACTCTATTAATTTGGCAAGTGACAATATTTTTATAATTAATTTTTTTTACTTAAACTAACAAAAGATAAATGCTGAGAGAAGAAAAAATTACTGAAACAAAATACTAACTAGCAAAATACAAACAAAGGCTAACTAGCTTACACCCCCATACCCAGACTTTGCAGTGTCCTCAAGGCAAATAATATCCAAAATATCATAGTTTAATAAGTACATGCCAAAATAAAAATCAAAGACTGGGTAAAATAAAAAGAACATCCCTCACTGCTCATCTCCTGATATATCATCATCCACATCATCAGCGGCAGCTACTGAAATCGGTCCCGCCTCATCCTCTCATGAGAAATCATCTGGCTAAAATGGTGTGATAAAACTATGAAGCTTAGGCGGAAGTCTATCTGCATCTCCGTGTTCTCTCTGCCACCCTCTCGCCAAATATGTTAGGGTCTCGGTGGAGTAGCTCATCTGACCATGTATCTCGTATATATGCCGCTGCATCCTGTGCATCTGAATTTGCATCCTATCCATGCAACTCCACATTCTGTCCATCTCCTCTCGAATGGGGTCCTGTGTATCTAGCTGGTGCTAAGGAGGCTCTCTTCCTGAAGGACCAGACTGATCTCGCCTTGAAATGCTCCTCCTCACAGTCTGATCATTTAGTAACCCCTTCCCTGCTTCTAACCTATTCTCTGCAAATACTAGAACGTGAAATCTATGGCAGAGTCTAGTGATGAAATAGGGGTAAATGAGCTGAGTTCGTGATGCAGACTGTGTCCTGACCTAATCCAACACATTCTCCACTGATCAGCGCATCCATACAAATATAATCTTCGCTATATCAAACCGCTGACCAGTGTCTATCCAAAAAAGAAGGAGAATATCGTGTGGGGTAATGACAGAGTATGCAGTGGTGGGTTTCAAATCAAAGTTCAGGAAAAGATTAGTAATCTATATTCTGGTTTGAGATTTCCTGAATCGAAACTAGATGTAAAGATCCTCCTACACAAGGTTGTAGATGTGTTATTGTATTCTGGTGTACCAGGCTGTAATGTGGAGGCTAAGTGGAAGTAATCTGGTACATCAGTGGGTTGTTCTGTAAGGTCAAGGGTAGCACGGATAGTGGAAAGATCAAAAATAACTCTAACACCCCTCACGATAGAAAAAGCTAAAAATTCTCTATCTGGATCATTTCCCATCCAGAATAGAACTCATGGACTAATGAAATGTTTGCTTTTTCTAGGGGTTTAGTCGTCATGCTCCTAAGACCTATTGCAGTTAACATAGTGATTGTGGATTGATATGTTTGTAATGCACTCATCTGAAAACCCCTCTCAAAATGAACATTAAGACCCACAATTCTGGCTAAAATTGTGGGTCTATCTATATCGGTATCAGAAGGATCAGAAGATGTTGAACTTGCTCGAGATTTCTTTCTGGGGGGGCATCTACAGAAAAAGAAAGAAAGAAAACATTTTAATAACAAAATTCCAATATATGTATATATATATATATATATATATATATATATATATATATATATATAT
>BQKN01019808.1:2419-20811 GCA_022839385.1 Asparagus kiusianus | reverse complement strand
GATTGATCATGATATATGGAATTTTATTTTGATAAATACAGTTAAATAGTATGTAAGTAGTATGCCATGTTTTTTGAGTATAAACAAGTTTATTCGTGAGGAAGAGAAGAGTCGAAGCATGCATAACGACCAAAATCATGAGAACTAAAATTTCCCAGTTCGGTTGATCGCCACGATCAACAGCGAGACATGCAGAAACTTTTCTCCTGTTTTGAGTTGGTTTCGAATTTCTAAAGCCTATATTCGTTTTTCCTGGTTTACATATCAAACTTTCACGAAATTTCTCGGTTTTGTAAGAACCCTAATAGCCACTAAACCCCTACAAACCCTAATATGATTATTGGAGAATATTAGAGGCTTTCAAGTGGATTTTTCAGGTGATTTTGGCTTTTGGATTGGAGATCTGCTTTGGTTTGGCAGCCTAAAACTTTTTCTATAAGTTTCAGCAAAGTTCATCTTTGCTAATCCCCCTCCTAGTTTTAAAAACGTTTTTAAAGAATTTTTAACATGTTTTATAGAGCCAAATTGACTAGTTTATGAATAAAAGTTAATTCTTTTATATTATATGTATAAAGACTAGGTCTTTTCATGTTAAAAAGCTTAAGAACAATCTTACAGAAGTTTTCAAGATCAAAGAATGATTTAAAACGTTGTTTAAAGTGAAGAAAGAGGTTTTGTTCTTCGTTTTGAGTTTTTATGCATGATTTAGGGTTTTGAATATCAATTTACTACAAATAGTCATGTTACATATGCGAGTTGTTTCTAGAAGATTTTATCTGTTGTGGACCTATTTTTCCTGCAAGTTTCATGTTGATATATATGTGGTTGCATCATACAAACATGTCACGAATACAATATATGATCATAGCTATATAACCTGGAAATTTTCAGCTCACGGTCGACCGCGCCCTAGCGGCGGTCGACTGCGTGCATGACAGAGGCCTGGATAGGCCCTGGAACACGTCGTAGTCGACCGCCAAGCTGCATTTTGTCCTGTGCATGTTTTCTTTGTTGTTTTGCTTTTCGAATAAGTTTCTTGACTTTGCACTGTTATGATACAATGTTTATGAGTTGTTTAATATCTAAAATGTTAGTAAACACCAGATATGGACACGTACACCAAGATATGTACACGTATGTTTAAAATATGATGTGTTAACATGATAAATTAGAAAAATATACAAATATCATGATTCCAAAATAAGGAAATGGAAGATATTTTCGCAGGGCGATTGAGTAAGAGTATTACAAAAGTATCGTCATATTATGTTTTCAGAATAGGGAGATGAAACCTATTTTTGTAGGGTGATTGAGTAAGAGTATTACAAAAATATCGTCATATTATGTTTTCAGGATAGGGAGATAAAACCTATTGCCGTAGAGCGATTGAGTAAGAATATTACAAGAGTATCACTAATGTATAAGAGATGCATATTTGTATGTAATATAAATTATAAATTTGTTTCTATTTTTAAATACCCGCTAGTAGGGTGCTTTCTCTGAGACCGTGACTTACACAACATGGTATTTGGTTGGCTTTTGTTTGGATGAGTTCCTTTTATGTTAGATCCATCTACCCGAGTGTAGATCAGGATGAGATATTTGTGCTACAGGTTTGAGGTTTGGAGTATTATCTATTTGTTTATTGTTGTTCATTCATAGAGTTTGGAACTAGTATTTAGGGAGTCACAATTTGAGACATGGTATATACATGAGGGTTTCCTTGTTTGGATTATTTCGCTCGACGTACTAACTCTCGTGTTGTGGATTCCTAAATACTAGTCTCCAGTTTGATTTATATGAATGGTTCTATACTTATGTATTCTCTATATTATACACACCTACCCCTTCCCTTGGGGAGAGGTGGAGATGTTCTCGCTATAGCGTTTTAATGCTCGTTGTCCCTCCCTTTCAGGTAACGAGTCCAGCGTACGGAGAGTCGTAGGTTGATAAGATTTATGCATAGGTCTCACCTAGCTATTTATTATGTAGTGGTTAGTCAGAACTCCACAGTTAGTTGATTATGTTCAGACTCTAGACTTGTATTTCATTTTGTAGAGGCTGAGAGTCATATTGATATTTTATTTGACTCATTGTACTTGAGGTTTATTTCAGACTCAGAGGTATTTCTACTCTATTTTAGTTAGGCTCACTGATGGTTATTCTCATGCTTCCTCTGTGTGTATCTAGCTTTACTCTATTTCTTTTATTTGCCTGTCTGTACCTTCACCTATTTGTTGTTTCCACTAGAAAGATAGTAATTATGATGGTAAAACATGTCGTAGCACGGTGTTTGGTGCTTGGCAGGTTTGACAATCCAGGTTTCGCCTTGGACTGCAGCCTCACGTGAAACCTGGGGCGTCACACCTAGCTCTTCAATTTTGGGGGAAAATCAAAATTTGGGTTTGGGCTCGAATGATGGTCGAATTTTTTTGAGCTCTTAGTTGATTTTGATGATTGAATCCGAACTTGTACATGGCCTTGGTTGATGTTGATGATTGAATCTGTAGTTCTTGAACCTATGCATAGCCGAGGCCTTTGATTGTTGTCCATGTTCATACTTGAGATTTGAATCGATACCCATGCTTCCAAATTTTTAGTGGATTTTGTAAACTTAAAGTAGTGATATTTTCTTTGCATGACTTGTGTGGGAATTCACTAAACTTGGTTGTGTATGAGAATTGAACCGAATTCTCGATTTAGGGAAAATATTGAGGCTTTGATTCTTGACTTTTCCTTTGTGTACGACCGCAACCCCTTACTTTAATTTGTCGAGCTTTGAGTTTTGTTAGCCTTGGCATTGATGAACTGAAGCTTGAATATGAGCTGACGCTTGAATGAAACGTAATTTTGAATTCTTGTCAACATTGAACATTTGGGATGTTTGGTTGTGTAAATGACTTGATATAACTTAATTCTTATTCAAACTCTTGTATGTATGTATGTATGTATGATTTTGAAACTCAAGTCAATATCCATGCTTTGATTTCGGATAATTCTGTGAGCTTGTAAGTTTGCATGTTTAATGTGGTCGAGACCCTATGTTTGACCCTTAACTTGATTTTGCCTTTGAATTTTTATGCTTGATTATGGATGTGAGCTATGTATGAGGCGCTTGGTTTGCTTGACTTGTATATTTGATTTTCCTCTCACTTTAACTTGAATTGAGAATGTCGTATAGGTTTAATTGGACCTTTAACTGGAAAATTCCATTTTGTAGAATTTCAGTCAAAGATTCACAAATTCCCTCTTAATCTTTGAATTACGTATCTCGATTCTCGATCTGACTGAGTTGTTGATCTTTGTTGCAGATTAGCCATGTCGACGAGGAGATCACGCTTCCCGAGGAGCCGCTTAGCTACTCAGTCGCCTGAGAGGGAGCCTCTGTCTTTCACTGGTAAGCCTTTATAACTTCCTATTCATGAATTCAATATTTATCATATCATATTGTCTATTGTATTCCCGCTTTGTTCTCCTTGGTGAGGCAATTGGGAAGAGCTGATATCCTCTTTTGTGGGGGTGGACGCTTCTATATTACATCCCCGCTTTGTTCTCCTTGGTGAGTTAATTGGGAAGAGTTGATATCCACCTTTGTGGAAGTTGATGCTTAGCAGATATGTTTTGCTTGGTCAAAACGTGTCTTAAGACAATATGAGGGCGATTTTTACTGTATCACGTTCCGTAAGATAGGGTACGTTACTGCTCTATTCTCGCGATAATGTATGTTGTCTTGTGTGTTCGTGATACAGTTAAAATCATCTCACCACTTACAAGGTAGTGACTCTATCTCACGGATTGGTGAAAAGAGTTCGACGCCCTATGTTGTCTTAATATTTCTTCATAACCGCATTTAATAAATACGCATTATTCGTTTCAGTTGAATACCCTACAATGCCGTTTTCTCAATTCGAGTTAGATGGCCATAGGAGTAGATATTACACTGCTATTGATGACCTGTCGTCGATTCCGCCCACTTCTCAGTTCGGTCTGGACCTCGCAGATGAACTTTCTAAGTTGTTATGGGAGGGGGGTCACCGCATCACTCGCCAGTTAATTACAGACATGCCGTTTGCTGAAGATACAGATCCTACTGATCCTTTAAGGAAGACGCATTACATGTTCGGTGATTTCGTGACGGATCCAACCGTTATAACCCTCGGAGATGAATGATGGTTATACAGTGATGGTACGACTTGCTTATACCTTCCTCCATTCCCTCGTCATCGTTCACTAACAGAATTACAGGGGCAAGCGGTGATACGACAGATGCCATGGACTCTGACAGAAGAGCACACCTACATTTCTTGCGGATACGTCACCAACAATTCACTCCCGAGTTCCTGTAGTAGAAAACACATCACAAGATTATACCCCAGTGTGATGGGATTGGAGGACCTGCCTAAAGAGGAGCTACCTATAGTGGTTCACATAGTGAATAATCACCTTGCTGAGCTAGGGCAAGAGCTATCTGTCAAAAATTACAGGTGCTATGGCTGGTCTTATTCTTCAGACAAGTTATGGTAGGGCAAGATGACAGGTTATGTCCTCCACCGATGGGGTGCTGAATTAAAGTCGATAAGATTATATGTAGCTATTCGTGCCACCTAATAAGGATTATCGGTGAATTCTCTCCACTTCACGGGGTTAATAGAGCTGTACAATCCAGATACCAACACATTTCTTACCCGGAACGGAGAATTAGGACTACCCTTCCATGAGATGTATAATGTCTTCGGACTGCAAATGGGAGATATGTCGTACCAGGAATATTTTCCCTCTAACCAGGAGCTACTTCAATTGAAAATCCACAAGCCCGCTCGGTACGACACGTTATGGGAACTCATGTGTCATTATCAGATTGCTTTGACCGGAACTAACCCAATTGTGAGGAAGAAGTCTCCTTAAATAAGCTTAAAGTAATTCTCGGGTTACTTATTCAAGAATTTGGAGAAATTTGGCAAAGCTATTTGTGAACTAAAACCGCTAACTCCTTCGAAGATCAATAAGTTGATTAAAAAATGCGATGTCCGATCTAACACCATTGCGAGTGCCCAAGGTAGATTTTCTGTAGGGACTAAGTTCAAGACTTTCTTATTGCAAGCGGATAAATCCATCCACCCCAAGACTTTGTTGGCCGGTTATATCGCACTTTGGTTGAAGAAGTGCATGGTGCCGTATCAGACCTCAGACGCCTTACTGATAGAGGTGTTATTTTTTGCTGTCCAGCTTGTCTATAGAAGGAGCTTATCTCTTTTGCTAGCAATGGTTGCCGACATCCATCGTGGGCTTCGTCAAGTGGTCATAACTTTTATCAAACTGAAGAGACCCCATCCGAGAAGATCCCTATGGTGAAGGCAGAGCTCCCTTACACCTATCTGATGGGGTGGCTAGTTCTCCATCTCCCTGATCTGATGTCACCTCTTACTAATGCAGATCTATCGACTCCTCTACTACAATTACTCGAGGAGTGTAGATGGAAATCTCGGGATCTCTTGGAAGTTAGGAAGAGCTTGCACATGCACAAGGGTTGGGTGATCAATCCATACCTCCCTCGATTTGCCAGCAAATATAGTGGGAAGCTTACCGACATAGAAGTGCCCAAAATTGATCAGACTTCTCTTAATATTGGCTACTTCAAGTGACTCATGAACATAAGGCTAGGCCATCTCATTTTCTCAGTGAATGAGCGTTGCTATTTAGAGCCTTATCTGTCATGTCGGTTCGCCCGTCAATTTGGATACGACCAGTTATATGTCGGAAATCCGAACCAACGGTTTCATACTTGTGACGGACTGTACCGATGCCAAGTTTAGTCTTCTGAATACTGACCGCCACTTAGAGCTCACATATTTATGTTGCAAATGGATTATGGTAGCTATCGAGCCCGTTCCCCTATGACCAATTAAAGAGTTAATGGCTGAAGCTGCGTCACGTATTGCTGAGAGGATGGTCCGAGAAAATGTGCAAGAACGAAGGAAACACGACAGTAAGCTTGCTGGTCCCTCAGGCAAAGGTAAGTAAAAAGTAGAGGAAGTAGAAGAGGGATCGTTCGCTTTCGATGAGGAGACTTCCGAAGAGGATCAAGTCACTGCTGGTGGTGCTATGGAGGTCAACAGCGACTTCGAGGAATATGCGGTAGGTTTGTCTAAGTCTTTTTATAAAGAGAAATGGGATCTATCGATTGCTGATCGAGCTCGTCGACTTAAAGCTCGAAAGAAGTAAAGAATTTTGCCTACTTATAATAGAATGATGGTTGAACTTTCAGATGTAGGTTCCAAGGGGGAAGAGGAGAGAAGTAGCCTCATCACTCGTGCTCGATCTCGGGCCACAACTCAAGCAGGATCTCAAATTGAGTCACGTGCCACACCAACACATGATAGACCTATGAATCTTAAAGAGGCCCGACCTATAAAATGACTGAAGTTGACCATCAAGCGACATGCTAAGCCTCAGGCTTCTCAAACGGAGGTGGCCGGTGATGCACCCATTGTGGGAAAGGTAATGTTCTAACTCTTGTCCTCTCTTTAGTCTTTTCATCTACTAATCTTTAGACACAGCAAATTTTTATATTCTAGGGGGTCATGAAGAAGACGTCATGATATACAACCCTCCTTCTCCCGACTTAGATTTCTTTGGAGGATCCAACTTCGTGCCACAGACAAATGAGGCTATAGCTGAGGATCTGGTGGGTGTTGACGCAGGTGCAGCAATTGAGATCGGAGAGGGTGTCGTTATAGAACCTGGTTTATCTACAATAGTCACTAGCCCAGGTACATCTAACCTCGGTAGTACACCTTTCAAATGGCGATTTTGGAAATTGACTGATTTAGAATTCGTGCCTTTGTTAATTGTTTCTATGCTTCTGGCTCTTTTAGAAAAACTACAAGAGGCCATTGCTGATGTCGGGATGGTAGATTCTCCCGCTACTACTGGAGGTAACTTTAGTTCCCATTCATCATCAATTTCTAACTTCCCATCTCATGTATTAACACTTAGAACTTTCTGTAGATGTTTCTATGGAAGGCCCGAGTGGCAAAGAAACTCTTTACAACACGTCTCTCACGAAGTTGGACGTACCTCCATCTGACCCAACACAAGACCCCTTGGGATCCGATGATAGGTTGTTTGAAGACTTGTTGTCAGAACAAGCTCGTTGTGAGACCGTCGAACTAATTATTGAAGCTGGTCCCCCCACCGGTATGAATTTATTCCTTTGCAAAAGTTACTCACTTGTCAGTCTTACTTAACCGTAAGGGAGTTATGCTTGTAGGACCAGTCGTTGAGACTGATACAGCTACTATTGTTGGGATATCTGACGATCTTGAGGGTCTTGATTTTTTATTGTTGGTAGGAACTATTATAAAAACTCAGTCGTCAGTCACTCAAACTTAGCTTACGATCCCGACGACCGAGATGACTACTACAGCTACGGGGATCAGTCAGGTTGAACCGGTCATAAGACCAACTGAAAAAGTCAGTGCATCTACGACTACTATGTCCGCAATAACTCCAACGACTCATGCAGCTGTACAAGCGGTGTCGAATGTAGAGTGTCAAATTAAAAAGCCTTCAGTCTTTATTGTTGAGCCCTGTTTTGGCATTTATCTTGAAACTATTCAGACTAGAATTCCTAAATAGCTACTCTTCTTTTTAGGGCTTTCAGCTCAGCTTTATGATCTCGTCACGGCGCTGACATCTAATAGCGATCCAGATAAAATCCTCCTTCGCATGGAAGTTCATTCTTTCTTCTCATTTGTGAACGAGATAGTTGACAATCTTCTTCACAACGGGCTCTCTATTGATCTCTTCAAGTCATATCTCAATCACCAAGTGACATTTCTGAGGAGTCAAGGGTATTCAGATTTGGCTGACGCTATTACTATAGACTTGGTTCACCTTGAGTGTGAGCTTGAAAAGCTGAAGGAATTTTAGGCGGCTGGAGTTTCTTCATATGTAGCTGCTCAGATAGAAGCCAAGTTACAAGCATAGTGCGAAGCTCGAGCATCTGCTGATTCTAAGATTCAGGAAGCAGAAGGTCTTGTTCACCAAATGAAAGCGGCTTGTGCTGACAAGTCGGCAACTCTTCGCAACATTGATTCTTCTCTTGCGTCAAGTAAAGCCACAATAGCGCGACTCGAGCTAGAGCTAAAAGCGGTGAAGGATACTCAAGCTGCTTTGAAGATGATGAAGGTACACGTAGAGCGCGCTCGAGAAGAAATATCCAGGCAATTGACACTCACTAAAGAGAAGTTAGCCATGATAAAAGCAGAAGCCGCGAAGGTATTGACTACTAATGAAGACTCTATGAAGACCACACTACAAAGCGAGCTTGAGCAAGCTTATACTGTAGAATTGTCTAAGTTAGAGCAGCAAGTTCTATGAAGACTTTTGTACCTGCAAACTCAATTTTCATTAATAGAAAATATTTCTTTTTCATTCATTATATCTCTTTTGTTATGATGTCCTATAATGTTTGGAATAATCAACCATAATATTTATAGGATTTTTGGCAAACCCTCAGCTATCAACGGGTTTGATGAGCCTTTACCGACTACCGTTTGAGTCGGGCTAGCATACGGATTGTTTTGGTCCATTCCGTATGTAACATTGTGCTAAGAGAATTAATTCACTTAGACTTAGTGCTATAACTATGAATACATAGACTTCACCATTTCTTACGGGAATATGGCACCCGACAACGCGTGTAAGGCGCTGACTTACCCCTACTTAGGCTTTGGGATAAAATTCCCCAGACTTAGACTCTGGTATCTTTTTCAATCGGTGAAAGACTAAACCGGCGACGTGTGTTAGATTTAGACTTAGGATTTTTGGCAAACCCCCAGCCTTCAACAGATTTGATATGCCTTTACCAATTACCGTTTGAATCGGGCTAGCATGTGAATTATTAAAACCCGTTTCACATGTAACGTTGTGCTAAGAGAGTTAATTCTCTTAGACTTGATGTTATGATTTTGAATACATAGACTTCACCCTTTCTTACGGGGATATGGAACCTAACAACTCGTATTAGGCGCTAGCTTATCTCTATTTAAGAGTCGAGATAAAGTTCCCCGTACATAAAGTGTACGGAGTTGAAGTTGAGAATTGTGTCTTTTCTCAGGGTAAAGACAAACCCAAAATAGGAGAGGAAGAATTTTATATTCTATCTCCCAAAACTAAAAAGGAAAAATTTTATATTCTGTCTCCAGTCGCAAAGGAAACTTGAGATGGGATCTCCACCCCCAGAATCCGGAAAGGTGAAACTAGGAGTGGGATCTCCACTCCGAGAATCGGAAAGATTCAAGCAAATTTAACTTTTATAAGATTGGTTGCTTAATCCAAAAAAAGAATTACTCATTTATTAAGGTAAAATTCTGATTCCGGCCCTAACTTTTATAGGTTTAGCTAAAATTGAAAAGGTGGAAGCCTTCCGTTTATCAAAAGGGATAATCTGATCTTGATCCTAACATTGTAGGTTTGACCAAGTGAGGTTAGAGGCAATCCTAACTTTTATAGGTTTGATTGCTTAAATTAGAAGTGGACCTCTCGTTCATGGAAGGAATCGAGAGGAGATTCTGGCTTTGGTCCTAACTTTTATAGGTTTGACCAAGAAAGCAATGGGAGTGGAATATATATAGCAATGAGAATGCTGACTTGTACTAGCCACTCGATGGAGGATTTCGATGTTAAGCAATCAGGACTTAACACGTCAAGTTTAAAAATTACCAAAAATTAGCGGATATAAATTTTGATGGACCCACCATCAATTGATTTGATCAGTGGGGGTTTTGTGAGGAAAGATTGATCTGTCAAAATGGTCGAATCTTGTTTCAGTGAAAGAATTCATGAGAGTTGGTGAATTCGATATCAACAATAAGATACATTCTAACTTTAAAAACATTCAGAGTCTAAGTGTGGATTTCTCATTTATTACTCGTGTAGTAATAGGGTTATCCCTAAGAATACCACATGTAGTATTCTTCCAGGAACTTCCCGATACATGGGTTGTGCTGAATATACTAAGAGTGGTACTTTTTTAAGAAATTATTGTTTATCGGCATCATAAGTCGGGAGCATTCCTTGGTAATATGGCGATATGTGCCGTTTGAATAGACTATCTCTACCACAAAATGTCCTACCCATTTAGGTTCCAACTTGCCTTTCTTCTTGGAATTAAGGATCATTGGTCATTGGACTACTAAGACCAAGTCTTCTTCTTTAAAACATCATTGTCGAACCTTTTTATCAAAGGCTCGGCAAATTCTAGCTTGGTAGAACTCAATGTGCTGTTGAGCTTCCAAGCGCTTCTCATTGAGCATCTCTAGTTCTTCGAGACGTTTCTGATGTTGATCTTCGATCATCATCTGGGTTACGAGAGCGATTCGAAGAGATGGAATTTGAATTTCTAATGGAAGGACTATTTCACCCGTATACTAGAGAATATGGGGTTGTGCCAGTAGGCATGCGAACTATGGTGCGGTAGGCCCATAGAGCTTCGCCGAGTTTATCATTCCAATCTCGTTTATTAGTCTTCATAAGTTTCGACAAAAGCTTTATGATAGTCTTATTAAAGGCTTCGGCCAATCCGTTCACTGTGGGATTATAAGCCGTCGACGAGATGTCTTGAATTTTGAACTTCACGCAAAATTTGATGAAAGCATTACTGACAAACTGAGGACCGTTGTCATGTATGATTCGTCTTGGGACACCATACAGATAGATAATATGGTGTTTGATAAAAGCCACGATGTTGCTTGTCTTAACTTCTCTGAGCGAAATCACTTCAGTCCATTTGGAGAAGTAATCGGTAATTGCCAGGATGAATCGGTCGCCTTTGACCGACGGGGGAAAATAGGACCCATGATGTCTATTCTTTAAGTTTTGAAAGGCCATGATGAAGCCAAAGGGTGTAGATGCTCCGGGGGTTGGTGCATATAATTCACGTGCACTTGACATGCGTGACACTTTCGGGCATATGCGATTGTGTCTTTGATCATGGTTGGCTAAAAGTATCTCATCCTTCTGATACGGTCATAAAGTTTGGGGCCAGGTTGGTGTGCGCCACAAACTCCTTCATGCATCTCCCTAATGACCTCTTCCGCTTCTTTAGTCGATAGGCAGCGTAATAGTAAACCATCATACCCCTGACGATATAGCATTCGACTCTCTGTGTTATAATAGAATCTCGGTGCTCTCCGTCGGATTGAGTCTCTTTCCTTCATGTCTTCTGGTAAAATCCTATGTAGGACGTAGTCTATGATAGGGAAATGCTAGTCTCGGGATTCTAACTCAACTTGGATTGAATGTGCTTCTTTAATATCCTCTTCTCCGTCATTTACATCACAGATTAGTATGAAGAGCTGGTGAGTTCTCACCGTAGCGAATTGTTTCGTTTCGGAAGGTTGTACCAGAGATACTGCTAATGCTGCTAATGCATCTGCGTAGGTGTTCTATAAGCGTGGAATATATTCGATGAAGAATCCTTCAAATGATTCTACCATCTCAACGGTCATCCTATGGTATGGTATCAAATCCTGTTTTCTGACCTCATACTCCCCTTGAACTTGTTTAACTACCAGTTAAGAGTCACCGAAAGCTTCAAGGTACTCGACCCCTAGCTCTTTATCAAAACTGAGTTTAATAAGTAGTGCGTTATACTTGGCTACGTTATTTGAGTACGGCTTGGTCAGTGAGTAGGCTCGAGGCATCACATGTTTTCCCGAGGAAACTAAGATAACTCCGACTCCGGAGGAGATCTTAGAATATCCAGGAGCACTTGCCACATTAGTTGCTCGGGAAGCACCGTCGAAGTATAAATGCTACACCTATTGATGGGAAGTCACGTTAGCTTTGAGGGTTTCATCTGGTAGATCGTCGTATACTTTGGCGGCATCCGTAGTTGGGTTACCTGCCAGTAGATCACAAACAGCCTGTCCTTTGACTGATTTCTGTTGTTAAAGTGAAGATCATACTGAGATAGAAGCAGGGCCTATTTTGCTAACCGTCAATTCATGAAAGCCGATTATGTCATAAATATTCGGACCGGGTTAACATTGGAAATGATGTAAATAGTTTGTCCGACCAAGTAGTGCTGCATCTTTTGAATAGCGAACATCAAGGCGAGACACTCCCTTTCAATCATTGGATATCAGGATTCGACACCCACGAGTGTCCGACTCAAGTAATATACTGCTTGTTCGTGACCGTTATCGTCGTCTTGTGAAAGTAATACACTTAACGGGTGGCTTGTCGCCTTGACATATATTAAGAACGGTTTGCCTGATTTCAGTGAGTATAGGAGGTTTCGAGAGATATTCTTTGATATCCTCGAATGCTTTTTGACAAGTGTGATCCCAAACGAATGATACGCCCTTCTTTGTAAGCCTGGAGAATGGTTAACATTTTCCCGAAAGGTTCGAGATGAACCGACGGATATAAGCCAATCGTCCTTGTAACCCTCTGAGTTCTTTAAGATTTCTCGGGGGTTGCAACTCGTTAATTGCCTTCACTTTATCAGGGTCGATGTGAATACCCTTGTTGGTGATGACGAATCCAAAGAATTTACCGCTGGACTTTCCGAAGAAAGATTTGG
Organism: Asparagus kiusianus; assembly: GCA_022839385.1. Lineage (NCBI taxonomy): Eukaryota > Viridiplantae > Streptophyta > Magnoliopsida > Asparagales > Asparagaceae > Asparagus > Asparagus kiusianus. The sequence continues at coordinate 8,219 of BQKN01019808.1, read as the reverse complement.
TAGGATTCATCTTTAGTTGATGAGTCTGCATCAGGTCAAACATCGTCTTCAAGTCTTTGATGTGGTCGTTTTTGTCACGACTTTTCACGACTAGGTCATCCACATATCATTCAACAGTCTTTCAGAGATGTTCCTGGTAAATCTTTGATATGGCTCTCTGATATGTGACACCTGAATTCTTTAAGCTGAATAGCATAACCGTGTAGCAGAAAATGTCGAGGGGTGTTCTAAATGAGGTATGTTTTTTATCATCTAGATGCATCTTTATCAGATTATAACTAAAAAATCCATCCATGAAGGACATTCTCTTGAATCCACACGTGTTGTCGATGATAACATCCGTGATGGGAAGAGGAAAATCGTCTTTCGGGCAAGCAATGTTAAGATCTCTGAAGTCGATACAGATTCTGATTTTCCCATTTTTCTTAAGAACTGGGACAATGTTGGCAAGCCATTCAGGATGTTGTTCTTCCCTGATGAAACCCGAGTCAATAAGCTTTTTAACTTTGGACTCGATTGCCTCCATAATTTACAGACAAAACCGTCTTTGTTATTGTTTGACAGGTTTGACATCCGGTTTAATATTAAGGCGATGTACTGCTACATTTGGATCAAGCCCTGGCATATCCTCGTATTTCCAAGCAAAAACATCAATGTACTCCCTAATGAGGGCAATTAGCTCTTTGGTGGGAGACTATCACTAACGAATATCGGTTTCGGATTATCCTCATCATCCATATTTACCTAGAATACTTCATCCTCGGTAGGGGATCCCTTTGTTCAAACCTATCACTGTACTGCATATTCAGGTGATGAACCCAAGGATCTTCCCAAGTTGGCATTTGGTCATCTTCCTCTATTGTGACGAGGTCGATCGTAGCCATATTCGACATTAGTCTTTTGAACATTTCTCTAAGACTAGCATCGGAATCCCAGGCTGAAGAATTAGAAGAATATCCGTCTTTACCCTTATTAGCTATTTGATCAATGACCTGCTAGCATCACTCGTCATCGGACGAAGAGACATAGCCTAAACCTTGCCTGTAGCTATAATAATCATCGGGTTTTCTTTTTGGTACATAAGCCATACGAGGAAGAACTCGCGGACCCCGACCAAAGCAAAGACCTTCTTCGAGTGTGAAGTCATATCCGTATCTCTCCATGCGATTACACGCCTTTGTGTCATATCTGAATAAGTGAGGGGCAGGTTTATCATCATCGTCATCTTCTTCCAAGAAGTAGTCTAGTATCGAAAATTCCTTTCCTTTGCTGTAAACGACTTCCTTCTCACCCCCTGCCTTTGCAAGAATGATGAGTGTTGTTCCGAATGAATCATGAACATGCTTCTTCGTCATGCAAGACGATTGAAGTGGTACATACAAGTTAGGGTCATCATATAACTCTTTCATAATGTTATCAAAACACAACGAGTACTCTAAATCATCATTTATTACTATTTCTTCGGCAAGTTACCAATTATAACTACTATCCGATGACTCTCCATCGTCAAGATCGATTACAATGGGTACAATGTTATTAAGTACAAAACCACCGTCGTAATCAAACCCAGCTTTGATATCAGCTTCTTCTCTACTATCCGTACCTTAGGCTGATGGTTCAGTATCGGATTCAGCACCGTAAAGAAGGAAGTTAGTAAAATAATTTTCTAACCCCTTAAATGGTTGCTTTTCTACGACCACCGTAAAGAAGGAGTGTCTCGGCCCAAGCTTGGGCGAGACACCCACGGGTGTTCGCAGACCTGAAAAAACTAAATTTTGGCAGTTTAAAGCTGTTTTTCTATCATTAACTATCTGGATTTATTTCAACTGATAGAATATCATCCAAGAACATGGTTAAGTGGTTATAACTGAAGATAAGAATGAATCGATCGTTCTTATCCGAACACAGGGCTCCTGAAGCCTATAAATACAGCCCCAGGGCTTTCATTTTTTCAGATCTAGAACTCTCGAGCGTTGGTAAAGTCTTGCTAAATTGAGGAGTGAAGAGCCACAAATTTCAAAGAGGAGGAGACTTCAGCGAATTCTTCAGCATAAAGAAGAGGAGTTTGTCAGATCTGTAGCCCGGTTCTTTGCCTTGAGATTGCCCCGTTGCGGTGATCTCGAGAAGAGTGATTATCTCGCTGTTGTCGAGATAATTGCTTCGGTTTTTTAATTTCTTCATGAATCAACGAAGCTCCAGATCTAATCTGATCGTTTGGTGGACTATGGATACTAACGTCCCCATCACAAGCCAAGATCCCACACAAGCAATGGGTGATAAACATCCGTTGCGTTTGTTTGAAGGAGATTGTAATTTTAATTTCATTGTGTAAAGGTCTTATAAAAAGACCGATTTATTTTTTTGAACTTGTTATAACGACTGAAGTTGTAATAAGTTATACAATGAAGAAAGTGATTTCCCACCCAAACAAGCTGGCGACCATAATGGGAGCCAACAGTCTCGTCACCGAGGCTGTCGTGCCGCAGCTGACGATCAAGATCCCCATGGCTGAAGAGGTCGAATACGAGTTCAACCAATAGAAGTTCGAGGAGTACGTCTCCTCCTCCTACCCCTCCAGGTCCGCCTCTCCTCACAAGCGCAGGAAGGTCTCCTCCTCCCGGAAGATCCGCTGGTCTTTAGATCCGAGGACTCACGAAGGTGATCTCCCTACTACCGTTGTTGTAGATGCACCTCGCAACGATCCACTGGCTTCTAATGAAGCTATATGGGTAGATCTGAACTCCTCTTTGATCAAGGAGTCTACTGCTGAAGATGCGCCAACTCTATCAAAGAGAGCACGTCAAAGGCAACACCAACGCATCGCGCACTAATTCGCCAAGGCTTTAGATCAAGTGGACAGACTCCATTACCAAGCGGATCTAGAGTTTAGAAAGCGCCAAGTGGCTAAGCCATCTCCACAACAAGCTTCGCAAACCTCCTCCCAACCACCTACTAACGAATGAGTTCGTGTCAAACGGAACCGTTCTACTCTTGAGGAGCGCATTTAGAAGCATCACACACTTCTTGCGTATACCCAGATCCTTGTGCAAAAAGCACAAGAAATGCAAAAGGAAGAGGCGGTTAAGAGATCGCTGAGATCCAAACAAATTTGGATGTCAAAGGCCAAATCAACGTGTAAGGAAAAAGCAAGCAACGTTGCTCTCCAGCCTTCGTCAACTTCAGATCACGCTCCTTCTGCCACCACACCTTCGGTGAAATCCTACGGCGATGTGGACCTTTCCAAATTTAGAATTCCGTTAAAGGATCACATGAGTTCTTTACATGAAGATCAAGGCAAAGCGCCTGTTAAGGAATGCTTGGGACCGATGAAGGAACCCCAAGCAACCATCCATATTGGGGGTCGTACGCGACCTCCTAACAAGTTGATTCTCATAACTACCTGCGTGGGGGTGCCTACACAAAACCAGGTGCCCGTTAAAATTTCACACTCACACGGGTATGATTCCAAACGTGTGACTCCTGCTAAAGACAATAAAGCACTACCTATTCAGAAGAAGACGCGCCGAACAAACAACAGCGGTACACCTGAGGAATCAAACAAACAACCGATAGGTTGCTCTGACCGCAACATCGATGAGTTGTACTATCGAGCTGGGGGTACGAATAAATCTCAAAAAAGAAGTACCTAGGAAGCGGACTTTCACTGTCCGTGTACTAAACTTATCAGGGCAATATTATCATCGTGTAGCTGTCCTAAGACCGCTCCACAGAGGGTCTCGGTATTTGAAAGGATCTCCACCAGAACGTCCAAGTCGAAGCCAAGGCATTTCTATAGACAAAAATTAGCTGCGCAAGATGATGAACTCCCAAAGATCACCATCAATATGGTCGATAAGGAGAAGTCAACGCGAAGTTTCAATCCCCGACATTTTTCGAACATATCCTAATGTATAACTCAGTTACGCGTGAGAACTACTAGACGTAGGGACTATCAAAGGATGAATAGCGGATTATCCTCGGAAGATAAAGCATCAGATATGAACTTTGGCATCGCTTCTGATAATACAGTGTCCAGCATAGGACAATCCCACGAGACATTTATGGTCAACACCGAGCAAATGACCAAAATCATCGAGGATACCTTGGCAAAGAAAAAAGAGAACTTTAATTTCGAAATGGAAATGGCTATGCTGCGAATGAGGGAAGAGCATGATCAACAGATCCGAGCCTTATCAAATCAGATAGGTGAATCCAGTCGTCATAACAATATCAACCAAACAGCTAACGATTTAGACGTGGATGAATACATCAATGCGGATAACCCTCCCGTTAACCAAAACGCTAGGGGTGGCCCAAATGCGAATAACAACGTCAGGAGTGGTCCCACCAATGATGACAACACTGAGGGTGGCCCCATTGTTCCTCCTTGAAATCGACCAAAGAAGGATACAGACAAGGACGAAAAGATAAAAGACCTCAAGAGCAAAGTCAACACTCTGAAGTCTACTCGAGAGGTGAAGAAGACCGATATTCCGTATCCTTACCCAAGAGAGTGAGATTCGATACCATATCCGACAAAGTTCAACCTGATCAACCTCACGCCATTTGACGGAAAGGGTTCCCTCACTCAGCATCTGATCTACTTTAAGTTCCACTTGGGCATGATCTTCGGCAATTAAGCCCTGATGGTTCGGTCATTCGTTTGCACCCTTCACGGGCCCGCCTTCGATTGGTACAGCCATCTCAAGCCTGGAAGCGTCAACAGCTGGGACGACCAGGAGAACCTGTTCCTCACTCATTTTTTTGATGATGACACCGAGGTATCAATCAGGACACTCTTCGATGAGAAACAAGAATACGATAAGACGGTCGACAACTTCATCAAGCACTTCCGAAATAATGCGATGAACTGCCAAGATCCGATCACAGAGGACTTCATCCTCCAAACCTATCATAACAACCTCTCTTTGGACATGTTGAAAGTTATGGGAGTAGCACAGTCCAGCACCTGGAAAGAGTTAAAAGTATGCGAAGAGCAGGCCGAGCGCTTCCTCAGAAGGAAGAAAGCCGAGAGAAGCCAACCGACGGCTGACTCTCCAAACTCAAGCTTCGTCTCCCGTGGTAAGGGGATGGCGCCTACATCAGTTGTTGATGTTAATCAGACATCGCAATAACAACCCTGAAGACAGCAAAAGACTTTGGATCCGAGACTCCAAAAGGAGTACTCCTTCAAGGACGATGATGTTCCAGCCATTTTCGAGTCCTTCCTTGAAAATAACAAGATCAAGTTATTACCTATCGCAGATCAGGAGGAAGCTAACAATACTGCGGATCCGAAGTACTGTGTGTACCACAGGAGGATCCTTCATCCTACCAATGCTTGCTTCGCTCTCAAGAATAGCATCCAAAGCTTGGTTGATGCCGGCGTCATAACGGTCAATTAAGTCGAATGAAGACTCTGATAAGTATAAGAGTATAAACTGCTCATTTCGACACTCCGAAGAGTATACGAATATAAACTGCTTCTCAATACTCCAACAGGTATACGAGTCTAAACTGTTTCCTTTCTTTCACGAGAAGTTCCTAGAAAAGTATCGTATGTGATATTCTTAAGGATAACCTGACCGTTTAGCTGAGTACAATATTAGACCCAGTTTCATAAAGAAAGCTGGGGGTGGATATAATGGGAAGTTCTCGGAAGAATGTTACGTGTAATATTCTTAGGGATAACCCGGTCACTATAAGAAGGTGATGAATAAGAAACTCTCACACAAACTCCCGCTATGTTGGTGCACTCGACACCCCCATTTTTAGAGTGCGGACATAGTACTCGGAATTT
>BQKN01019780.1:2178-20679 GCA_022839385.1 Asparagus kiusianus | reverse complement strand
CCAAATATCATGAGGAAGTTCCCCATCAAAAAATAAAAAATAAAAAATTTTTATAGAGACAAGTTTAATCGAAGAAACCGATGAGATCAATTTCAAGGTTACATCCATGTGGCGTTAAAAGCTCAATTTCAGAATGTCAATGGCGTCTTTGAAAGCATGCCCTAGTTGTATGCCTAATTTCCTTGATCCTGATTCAAGATTATCTATAAATTTTGGGGCATAAGGTTCATGTAGTGCATTTATTAGAGCTGATTGATACTTCTGCCTCATCCTCTCCTATTCTTCTTCTCTGATCTAGACGAAGTTGTGAGGAAAGGGATATTCTAGCCCTGCGGGAGGCGTCATCTCCTCCTCAGTCGACTCCTTGCTACGGGGGACGACTCACTGTGACAAGCAGACGACTCTCCTTCTCCAGCAAAGGCTCTAGCCTCAACTCCAACCTCTTCTTGAGGAGCCTCGTCTGGCTCTTTCAGGGCTAACTTGTCCATATGGATGACGTCGGTCTCGGCCATCTCAGTACGCCACCCAAAGTTCTTGTTCCTCATCTTCCCTCTGGGGCCGCCTCCTTCGTCTATGGAGAGGGTAGCAGAAGGATCCTTCTTATCCGTATCGGCCTCCACTGGGGGAAATTCGCGACGAAGACGCTTCACGGACCTAACATAAGGCCCATCCTGGGGATCAGATAAAGGAGCAGTCAGCACCATCGCTGCTTCCGTTGTCCCTAAGATAAGGGCTGAAGCCCTCTCCTAGCTCTTAGTAGAAGGAGCTATTACCGACGCATTGGCAACCACAAGGCCGAGTTGTCAAGTAGATGGTCAACTAGACGAGAGCTAGTGTACGCCTTGATCTGGTCAAGTGTATCTCTCTCGACATTGAGCACATCACCCTCCATGAGCACCTCACTCCTTATTTCAGGACAGTTTGAGCAGCCCAACTTCAGGTCATCCCCCACGACCCAGAAGAATTTCTCCTTCTAATCCTTGTGCAATCCAGGAAAGCTGATGATGAGCCTGAACTTCCCCACCATTTGAAAATGGAAGTGGGGTTCAATCTGGTTCACCGTCACAATCACCAACCGACTCAAGACCCGCAAGGATGGCTTTATCTCCAACCAGTAGTTGATCACCATGAAACCTACGAGAGTTGTGATGATGTTTGGCTTTATTTGAGCTAACGATACCCCTATCACCGTGAAAACTTACTGGAGGAAGGGGTGCAGGAATAGCCGTAGACCACATTCCAAATGCCTCAGATAAAGTGGATCCCAATCCGTCCCATGATCATAGATGGCCTCCGACCTTGTCTGGGTCATCAGCTCATACTCTTGAGGGACATCGAACCTCCCATGGAGCGTCCTCTTCTGGGCCAGAGTCACCTTAGAGTGGATATTCGCCAGAAGAGCACGTCGGTCTATTGGATTTGATGTCATTGTAGAATGAAGAAATGATCACGGAAGAGATGACAAGAAAAAATTATGAGTTCTCTCAAGGGAATTTCAAAAGGAAATAACCACCACATTCATAGCCCTAGTTCTATATATGCAGCTGACTTTACAACTGCCAAAATCTGAATGGCCAGATCGAGCTTTGTTCAATGGCCCAGATTAATTATCAGAATACAAAGCGGCATCTCAGAGATCAAGGCGCAGCCCACTCACCTCGAATAGCTCGCAATCCACCAAGAAAATTAGAGTTGTGGCAGTCAAAAAAGAATGTGCAGTGACGTCAGCCACGCAAATCTGACATGACTTTGTAGTTCCCTCATTTAATGCACACCAACATCCATCTAAGACAACCCTCATTTCATCGGACCTAGCTAAATTCGACTCTAAGTGAAAGGGCCAACTATTATGGTGATTTCAATCGTCAAAGTGAGACCCTTTGCTTGCAACAGGCAGATGTACTTCTGCATGCAGTGTCCCAATCAAATTGGCGGCCAAAAATCAGCAAGGATTCTAACTTATCTAACTCTCCAAGTTAACATACCCTCAAATTGACTTGAATGGAGGGACCAGTCGACCCTCTTATCGAAGACGACTCGCAACGAGCCCACTCGACCAATTATTTGACACCTCATGAAGACGACTTGAAAGGCGTTGCTTATAAGCAAAGCTAGAGGACGACCTTAGCCTCGAGCCTCTCCCACTGATAAACGTGTCAGTATCACATTTAATGCTTGATAGGCACCATCATGCCTCTACCCTTGATAGTCTTCATGACTCATCGGACCACGTTAGTACCGCCATGCCTCTAATTGTTTTTTATTTAATGCGGAAGTGATCTCTCCCCCAGTCACTAGCCAACACCTATAAAGTAGGTGCTGACATAGTCACCAGCCCACACTTTTTCACCGCCACCTTGTGTTCGGCTGAAGTAACAATTCTACCCTTATACCATCAGTATAAATAGAGGTACTATTCTAACATAAAAAGGGTTTTTCTTCCAAGTGTTTTTTCTTCTAGAGGCTTTTTTCTAGATCAGATCTTTTAAGAAAAATCTATAAATTATATCGCATATACAAGAACTCTTACAATTCTTTATTTTCCTCACTTAAATTCACCAACTAACTTGACCATCAGAGGAACCACGAGGGAACTAGTCCCTATCCTCTAATGAGTTTCTATATGTGCAGGCTTCAGCCACTTAACTCAGAACCAGATATTCGGTGAAAGAAGCGGCCCCTCATTAATCTAGTCCCCATCCAATCATTTTAATTGATTGTGTGATTACTTAACATCAACATCAAGTGAATGCTCAACTCACTTGGGTGAATTTCTACTAACTATATGCAATTCAACCCTAGGAATTAAAAGCAAGTTTAAAAAGATGCAAAAAGAATTTTATTTTATTTAGGGTTAATAATCAAACAAATGTGAGAAAGAGAGCTCTTGTTTAAATTATTATCTTATTAGTAAATGTCCAAGCGGAGAGTGTATTTTATTATGGTCGACAAAAGTAAATTTTTTCTTTTTTTTATCCTAATTATCTCTACTTGTGGGGGACTAACTAAAATGGTGGAATTAAAAATACTAGAAAGAAGAGTTACCACTAGCAAATCTTCAATCTTCAATCCTTGATCTACAATCTTCAAAATGGTTACTTCACAAGAAAACACACAAATTAAATAACTAAAATAGAAAAATCGTACTTATAAACACCTTCTCCGGCAACAGCGCCAAAATTTTGATGTGGTGTTTGTATATATGTCGAGATTGTAAGTGCACAATCAAGTTATAGTATAGAAAAATGTTGAATCCCATGAGGAAGGTATTATAGTAATTAACCAAAAGTGATTCTTAAGTTGTGTGTGTGACAATTAGGAGTGATAAATATATGATTGTGGAGAGATATGAAGAGAGTGGTTGTGACCATATGCAAATAAAAACAAAACTAGAGTGAAAGGGGAGGAAGAAAGATGAAGAAATAGAAGGAAAATAAAATCAAGAATCAAATAAAGAAAAATCAAGAATAAAGAGAAAAATCAAGAAAGTAAAAGATAGAGGATTCAATTAAAGATATAAGAAATCTAGAATTAAATCTACTAGACAATTTTATTTATATATTATGGATTATCATCTTTTTACCATATTTTACTTTAGATTTATTAAGCATAGATCAAACCACTTAAGGAAAGCATAACCTATCAAATTATCATCTAAGAAAAATTAACATTCATGAAAAGAACAACAATTAGATAGTAATGTTAGGTCTCATAATTATGAGCCTACTATCTAATCTAGTTTTCACAGTTAACAAACAATTCCTAACATCGTTTATTGAGTGTTTGTATTTGATTGCTAGGTAGCCTACACAAAGATCCTAGGTTGGAGGTTGGTTGGATTGCGCCTTCACGAAGATATTCAAAGGAGATTGGAAGAAAATCAGAATGAAGTTGTGGCAATTCAAGTCAAAATTTGTCATTACTTCATGTGCAACTAAGACGAGCTTAATTGAACATTAAATTGCTTGGGTATAGTGTTTTAGGTTTATACTTTGTGTGTTTATACTTAGAGCTCAAAATTCATACACACACATTTATTTTGATTTATCGTTTATTTTAATTTATCACCATTTTGGTTTATAGACTTAACAACATGATTTTATATCTTTCTTTAAGTCTATAAATCTATTTTAAAGTATTTCAAACTTGTTTGAAGAAATTTTATTAAAATCAAGTTTTGACGTTTTCGCATTCTTGAACAGTGTGCAAAATACATGAGTTTTTATAAATGGGAAATGCAATTTGAACTTTTCCTATCTAACATGTTTATGATCATATGAATAAATATGTTTCCAAATTTTACAATTTTTGAAGTTGTTTTGTTATTTTTAATTGAATTTAGAAAATTAGCTTTTTAGATTTTATGCTATTTTTGCAAAATAGACAAGTTTTCACAAACGAGAAATGATATTTTAAAAATTTCTTCCTTTACATATTTATCTTCATATATATAAATGTTTTCTCAAGTTTTACTATTTTTGAAGTTGATTTGTTATTTTTAATTAATTTTACAAAATCAACTTTTCAGGTAAACAGTATCTGTGAACAATGTTTTTAGTCGACCGACACTGTTCATCAATCAACCGAACTGTTTATTTTTTACTATTGATGTTTTTAGTTGATTGACACTATTCATCAGTTGATTGATATTGCTCATCCATCCACTAAAATGTTCATCAGTTGAGCGAACAGAAGTATTTTTCAGCCTGATTTTTTCTGCAGTCTATCAGTCGACTGATCCTCTTTGTCAGTCGACCGAACGGCTATATTTTGCACAGTAATGGCAAGTTTTGAGCTGTTTTTATTTGTGTGGCTATATATATGTCTCATAACTCATTTGTTTTGGTTCATGGAAGTTTAAACTGAGTTTTTAACAGTTTGTTTTTAAGAGTTTAAGTAATTGTTTGGTTTATGCAAAAGAGTTTACAAGGAGGAGAATCGAAATTTCTTCTTTGAGGAGTTTAACCTCAAATCTTCATTCCTCACTTGTTTAAAAAAGTTTTTCTAAACTCATTTATCTAGCTTGTTTTCATTTTGATTCTTATATTTATATTTGCTTGATTTAATTGAGTTTAATTTCATTATTACTCATTATTTTCATACACAACCATTAGGGCTTAAGTATTTCACACATTGTATAATTTGGATTGTGAGAGTGTAACAATTGAGTGAGCTTTCATTTTTGTTCTGATTTGTATTAGATAAGAAAAATATTTATTTGAGCTTATCATTGAGAGAACACGTTTTAATACACAAGAACACTTAGAGGAGTGGTTAGGAGAAGAACGAGATCAATATCAAGAAGAGTGGGTTGGTAGTAAAGCCTAGGGAGAGGTAGTAAATCCAAACACTTGATGTAGATAACATGGGTAAGCCAACACTTAGAGGAGTGTGTCTTGTGGGATTGATAACGTGTGATATTGTAAAAGTTTTCGGTGAACTCAAAAAACCAATTGTGTAGTAATTTTTGTGATATAGTGGAGATTATCCTCGAGGGTGAGGAGCAGAGATATAGGCCGTGGGTTTACCGAACTCCGTGATCAATTTCCTTGTACTTGTGTAAATCATTTTTGGCGCAATCATTTTATATTGTTCTTAATTTTCATATCTTGTACTCATTACCGCCTATTGTTTAACTCTTTATCATTGCATATAAATTATTGAATATCATAATTGCTACGATATTTCATCCTTAGTTTTAACTTAGCATTGAAATCAAATTAGATTAGCAAATACCCTATTCACATCCCCCCAGGGTACTTTTATTTGGTATTAGAGCTTGGTGCTCTTGATTTGTGGCTTAACCGCCTAGAGTCAAAGATCCAAGCTTTTATATCTTATTAATTTAGTTTTGTGATTATTTTTACTTACATAATTGTCATGGACATGCATTGTACACCTAGTTTAGGCTATGATATTAATGTTGCTCTTAAATTCAATGATTTCCCTTATACACAATGGAGTTTTAGATTTAAACTATTTGTTAGATCTAAACACATCGATTTATAGAAAGTTATTAACTATGCTTATGTTTTGACCACATTAGAGAAATTCAAGTGGAGCAATTATGACAAGAGGATGTTTATAATTATTGTTAGAATTTTTGCTTAAAGCTTTTGATCCATCCATTTCTAACAAACTTACTAATTTTGATAGTGCTTACACTTTATTAAAACATATAGAAGCACATCATGATAACTTGGAGAAGATCCAACGGATTCTGATGGATTCCATTTTAAGTGATAGTGGAGCTTCATTATGCACACGGCTACTAAGCATCTGCCCTAGTGAGGTATGCGAGTCTGAATCCGATAGTGAATTATTTAAGTTAAACTCGCATGTGCATATGAGAAATTAATAAAATTCTATAACAAATTGCATCATAATTTTGTAGGTTTAAAAAGCAATCATGTCATTTTGAAATCCGATCATGAGATACCAGCATCTAAGTTTGATATCATTGCTAATGAAAATGTGAATCTTAAAGAAAGCAATGAAAAATTAAAAATGGATATTGCTAGTTTATCTCAAGATAAAAATAATGTCATATTAGAAGTAAAAACCATTAGGAATGAATTAAATTCATTTAAAAAGAATCATGCTCCTTCTACTTCTATTGGCAATGTTGTTGTGCAAATAAATGAGTTGAATAATGTAAAAACACGTATATCATCTTTAGATTCAACTTTAAATACATGCATTGACAAACATAAGAAACTTATGGATATGTATGCTAAGTCATGTACTACAACTTCTAAACCCGTACACTAAGCACGCATGTATGACAAAATTTAAAAATGCTCTATTTGAGGCCGAAAAAACCATATTGCTAAATTTTGCTATGATGCACAAAAATCTAAGAATGTTAATATTATTGCTCCTTGTACATCACATTAAGTTTCTTTATCACACATACATGCACACATACACAAAATGTTCATCATAAGCATATTAATGTGTATAAGTGTGATTTTTGTGGTAAAGTTGATCATTTAGCAAAGTTTTATTTTGATTTGCGAAAAAATTTAAAATCGAAAAATATTTCAAAAAGACTAACCTTGTTTAAAAATATTTCACATTTGCAAAATGCCTCAAAAATACCATCTTTATATATAAATGTTTCCCATGCACACTTATGTGGTCATCATAAACAAATGCGTCCATTCCATTGTACTTATTACAATAGGAATGGCCATTTAAGTAATTATTGCTATGATCGATCACGTGTACTAAATGCACCCAAATAGGATCATAACCCTAGGGCATTGGATTTTATTGATAGGATTCATGTCTCTAACTCTTCGATATAAAGAGTGTTTGAGTACCAAAATATTTTTGATTTTAAAGAACAATTTTTTATATTTTTTTTATTTTTCATGTTTTTAAAGATGGCTCTTTTTTAAAAAAAAATTGTTGTAAACAAATTGTGAATGTTTTATATATATATTCATTTTTTAGTATAATATAAATATTGTCTTTCAAGTTTTTCAATAAATTGTTTTTGGTATGATGTGAGACCTTTGTAAACACTCATATGGTGATATATTTATATATGTTCTCTTTGATCATCTTGAGTGTAATTTGGTATGTATTTTGCTCACATTACGCCTCGTATGTGTAAGATTTCCTTAAAGCATATATCATCTTGAGTACTTTATTTGCTTTACCATTTCCATCAGTATATGCTATGTGACATTTAGATAGGGGGAGCTTAGTCTCAATATTAGTTTTATACTCACATATGCTGTAGGGGGAGGTTTCATCCTCTTCATTCTTATTATTTTCCCCATTTTAATATTGACAAAGGGGGAGAATTAAGTATATTGTGAGTATTTCGTTTTCTTGCATGTAATAAATTGTATATTTATTTGTTATCATGCATATTTTATATACTCTTTATGTAGATTGTTTGTAATCATCAAAAAGAGGGAGATTGTTAGGTCTCATGTTTATGAGTTTGCTATCTAATTTAGTATTGATGATTAACAAACAATTTCTAATATCGTTTGTCGAGTGTTTGCATTTGATTGTTAGCTAGCCTACACAAAGATCCTAGGTCAGAGGTTGGTTGGATTGCGTCTTCACGATGATATTCAAAGAAGGTTGGAAAAAAATTAGAATGAAGCCGTTGCAATTCAAGTCAAAATTCATCATCGCTTCAAAACCCTAAAATTTTGAATATTTTGTAATAAATAATAATAAATGTGTTACATTATGAAAAAAATGATATTTATTAATGTTTGAGTATGCTAGGAATTTATTTGAGATTAATTCAATTTATATATGTGAATATAGAAGTGATATCATGCACACGTGCACGGGCCTGAATCTGGAAAAAACGACCAGTTAAAAGTATATGCATTTTACACACAGAAACTGTTAGAATCTGGAAAACATAAAAAACTAAAGTTGTATGTATCTTCAAGATCTTTCCAACAAATCTTATATCACCTAATTCCAAGGTCACACATGAAAGTTAAATGGTCAAAATGCTAAAAATTATTTTCCTAGCCAGACTAGGTTTCCTAGTTCGTGTCAAACAGATTTGTTTCGGGTTTGCCTCTATAAATATCTGTGTTCTTCAAGAAAATTCCTCTCTTTTATGATATCTATGAACCCTAATAGCCACCCTCTCTCCTTAAAAATCATAGATCTTTTTTTATGAATTGATAATCACATTTTATTATAATTTTATACCCTCATTATCTATTTTATATGAATAAATATACCACTAATAATTGTTTTTATCTTTTAATTGCAGGTTAATAAAGAATAAATCTCAAACTCTCATCTCTCAACAAAAACCCATCGATTAAATGAAGAAATGAATCAAAGAAGCCCATTGAAAAATCAATTTCCAAATTATCCAAAAGCCCAGAATCAAGCCGAGTAGCCTGTAGAAGCCGGAGAAGATCAAAAATCCAATATGAAAAGAAATCATATTCAAAATGGTTGGCCACAAAGAAACGACGATATCTCCTAATCCGGAAGGCGGAATTTAACATATAATATATGAAAATCGCCTATCTCGACGAGACGAAGCTATCCCTGAAATCAGAATTTGGAAATAATGAGTATCGATGTCGGCATCGATGTGGGCATCGATGCCTGCATCGATGCCATATTACTGTAGCGCGCGTCAATGGCTGATTGTGCTTGTCTTGGGGCTCAAGTTTGATCCAATGGCTCTCATTCACTGATGTTTACTATAAATAGGGATAGAGAGTGAGGAGTTAGAGGTGTGAAAATTTTTGTAACTCCTTTTGGAGAGGAGGGCTACTCTTAATTGAGAAGGCCTTCCAAAATTGTAACTTTTTGTTGCAATTAATGATAATAATTTTTTCACCATTTTAAATTTTTCTCTTCTTCTCTTTGTTGGATGATGAAGATGAAGATGAAGATGGAGAATTATTTGAAGGTTTGCATTTCTTTTCTTTTTCTCTTTTATTGCTTATTAGTTTAGATTTATTTCTATGCTTGTAGTTAGATTTTATTTTCTTGTTAAATAGCCTAGAGGCTAGAACCCTCTTGCCTTAGATTTATTTTATGCTTATAGAGTAGATTTATTTTCTTGTATTTAGTTCTTGCAATTTTATTTTGTAGTTTAGATTTTGCAATTCATTTTGTAGTTAGATTTTAATTTCTTATACTATTCACCTTGAGGCTAGAACCCTCTTGGGTTTAGTTTTTCTTTTTGTTTATTTTTATTTTGTTTGATTCGCCTTTAGGCTAGAACCCTCTAGGGAATCACCCTTTTCTAAGAAGTGGGTTCAATTTTAGATTACCCATATCTATAATTGAATCCACCATCTTCAATTTCTTACATTTTCTTTTATTCTAGAATTTTGATTTTTCATTTGTTTCTTGATTTTATTCATTTTTTCTTCTTGCCTTATTGATCACACTCATTCTTTGTCACACCCACTCTCATTTACACTTTGCACCTACTTACACACCACTTTCACTCTTTCAATCTCTTCACAATCATAATCACTCACCAATCTTATTTGTCACGCACACAACATAAGAACCGATTTTATATTTTCTCCTGCAAAACACCTTCCTCGTGAGATCGATATCTTTATACTATAACTTGACACGGTTGTGCACTTGCAACCTTTTTGGTACATGTTTATGCCGCATCATGAATTTTGAGAGCTTTGTGAAGCACAATACCGACACGAGGGCGAGATCTTCGACGTATGACAAGGGAGAACGGGTTGTTTGCATTCATGGATTGCTTACTGTTTATTTTAGAGGCTTAAAATGACGTTTGAGGCAAGATTATCTTCATCCAAACCCATCCGCATAATTAAATAACTAGTTTAGATGTTTAATATGTGTTTTCATGTATAAATCTTAACTTGTGATGTTAAAAATCGGATTTTTTTAATGTTAAAACTTAAACCAATGCTAGATTAGTAATCTTTTCTTGCTGTTTATGATAGTATCATGATCATGAAAATTAGTGTTAGACCCTAGAGGGGGGTGATTATGGTCTTATGCTAATCTAATCTAATTTTATGCCAATTAAAACTTACTAAAGAATTATTCTTGCAAGATAGATATACAATATGATATGAGCAAGAATATACAATATGAACAAGAGATATATCCTAGCAAAAAGGTATATGATGAAATATATGCAAGGATATATAAACTAATGCAAGGGTGAAATAAACATAAACTAGATAGTGGGTTAAATAAACAAAGAGCAATGCACAATGGTGATAAATAAACATAAACTAGATAGTGGGTTAAATAAACATAGAGCAATGCACAATGGTGATATAAGATATGAACAAGAAAATAAGTGCGCCAATACAATCTCAAACCCACGATATGATCACGGAGTTCGGATTTTCTGTCCTACGTCTCCGCTCCCCACTCCAGGGGAGAAATCCACTATCACAATCGGGTTTTCTACGCTTACCCGAATAACATTTACATCTCACAATTTGATTCACGGAGTTCGGTCCCCACGACCTACGTCTCCGCTCCTCACCTCATGGAAATCTCCACTACACACTCGGTTTTCTAGCTAACCGAAAACTTTACAATCTCACAATATAACAACAAATTGATTTGTTCTCTAATACAAGGCGAGAACTCAATTAAGCACAACTCACTGTTACAATCTCTCACAACCCCAATATACTATGTATGTAAATACTAAAAGCTCAATGTGAGTGTGTGTAACAATGAGATATAAAGCAAATAGATATAAAGCTAGAAATAGAGTTTAGAAAACTTCTCAACGGATCAAGAGATTGAGGGAAGATGGTTTGAAGCTCAAGCACCAATAGGAACTCCTCAAGCTCTTGTGAAATTGATTTCACAAACCCAAAACTCTCAATTGCTTAAAAGCTTCTTAAACACTCTTTTAAACAAACATTAAACAAGTTTAAACCCTTGTTAAACTCTTTTAAAACATTTTCTTGGGTTTTTATGAAAGATGAGGGCAAGGGGGTATTTATAGTCTCCCAAAACCTCAGCCAAAAACCACAAACAAAAGACCAAAAAACCCACAAAATCGAAAATCAGATTCTGTACAAAAATGACTGTTGGAGTAAACGGCGATCGACCGTGAAAATCTCGCGGTCAACCGCGAGCCACTTTCGAGGCTCAGAAAATTCCAGAAAGTTAAACGGTCGACCGTGGCGGTCGACCGTGGGAATTTTTGAGCTGATGGTCGACCGTGGCGGTCGACCGTGAAAGTTGCTGATGGCTCCGCAGGGAAAATCAAAGGCGTGGTCGACCGTGGCGGTCGACCGTAAAATGACATATGAGAAAACAGATTTGAAAGTTGATTTTCTGATTTTAAAACTCTGTTTAAAAATATCAAATAAATTCTAAAAAATATAAAACTTTGGAGAATGATTGTAGACATGCTACAAAGATTGGTTTTTAAAAAGGACCTCCCAAATAAAAGATATCATCATTTTACAAAATAGTCCAAAACATGAAAATGTAAACATATGAATTTAACATTTTGGCTAAATCATGTTTTGAAACAATACAAAATGATTTTGTAGACTTAATAGAAGATGTAAACTATTGTTATGAAGTCTATATATAATGAATATAGTATTTTATCAAAATACACATATAATACACTAAAACATGATTTCATGAAACTAAATAAAATTGATATTGATGAAATCATATAAATGCATATAAGTATGAAACAAAAATATATTTTCCAATTGTATTCAATTGTTTCATAGTAAAACTTGAAACCTATCAAACCAAAACATATATGTATATATATAACTATATATATACAAAACCAAAACGTGTATGTGTGTATATGATTGAGCTTAAAGTACTAACACACATAATATAAACCTAAACTAAATATACCCAAGCTTGTGATCTTCAACGAAGCTCTATCTTGGCACACTCGCGGATAAAGCTTGAACTTGAATGTTTAACTTGAATTGCAAGGCTTCAACCACTATTCCACCAACCTTCATTTGATATGATCGTTATGGCGCACTCCATCCAACCTCCAACTTGTTGTTTGCCTAGAATAAATACGAAAATACAAACACTAGACAAACAATATTAGAAGTAAATTGTTTGTTAAACATCATCAAAACAAGAAGGCCAACAATCTCCCCTTTTTTTGATGATGACAAACAATTTACAAAAATGATATATGCATGAAAGGAAATAAATATACAAAGTATAATATATCATGCATATAAACAAGAAAAAATATACTTATAATATTTCTCCCGCTTTAACAACATCAAAAAGGGGACAAAATGATGAAGAGAGTGAAAGCTCCTCCTATCAATATGTATGGGTGAGTATACCACATAGAAAGATATAGGGATTGCTCCCCCTATCAAAATGCCTTAATGAATATATGCAATGAATGCTAAGGCATACATATGTGAGCAAGCAAGAAACATGCTAAACACAACTCACATACAAAAAGACAATGAGAACACATATAAATATGTCAATATGAAAAGAGTGTCTCATTAACACAAAAAAAAATATAAAAGCCGTATAAAAGAATAGATTTATGAAAACAAAAGAAGAGGAACATGAGAATCATGCAAAAAAATTTCAAATGAAAACAAATCACTCAAGTGAAATCATAAATCAAATGAAATCCATAAAAAACAAAAAACCAAACTATCATTGATTTTCAAAAATCAAGAGAGGCAACTATATCTAGCTCTTAAGCTAGTATCAACCCATATACTTATTTTTAGCACCCGGTAAACAAGATTTGGGAATAAACACCCAATAAACCCGGATGGTTATATAAACACAAACCTCTCATTTAAAATCAAAACTAATAATAATGAAAACAAAAGATTTGACCAAAGAAAAATTGTTTTCATAACCAAAAGATTTTAAAACATAATTTTCAAAACCAAGAAAAGGGAAAAAAATAAGAACACTAAAATTCTTTGTTAAAAAAATTATTTTGGCACCCAAGCATTATTGGTGCCGGATTGGTTAGGGACATGACCCCTATCATTTAAGCTCAAATCCCTAGGGTTATGAACCCTCTTGGGCGCATGTGGTGCACGGACACGGTTATAACAAAAATTGCTCAAATGACCCTTCCGATTGTAATAAGTACAATGGAAAGGAGGCATTTGCTTATGTTGACCAAATGGTTATGCACGGAAAACATTAGAAACATTTGCAAACATGAATGGTCTTTTAAAATTATTTTGCAAATGTGAAACTCTCTTTAAATCAAAACAAAATTTGGCCAAATGACCAAATCGACCACAAAACTCACATTTGTACATATAGGCATGTTTATGATGATCGATATGTGTGTGTACATGTGAGCGTGATGATGAAGCTTGATGGGATGCACAAACATGATTAAGCTTGATGGGTTTTTGTGCATTATAACAAAATCTAGCAAGGTGGCCTTTACGACCGCAATTAGTGCATTTATAGACTTTGTTATACATGTGTGCATAGTGTGTAGGTTTCTTAGAAGAGTTTGCACTAGACTTTGCACATAAGTTCATAAGCTTGTTATGATTATCAATGCATGTGTTTAAGGTTGAATCTAAACAAGATATGCAGTTTTTTACATGATTTAACTCATCATTAGATACAACATCATTGATAATAGAAGTAGAGCATGTATGGTTATTCTTAAAAGAATCAAATTCATTTCTAATGTATTCTACCTCTAGCATGACATTATCTTTCTCATGAGTTAACTTACCAAAGTTTGAAATTAAAGAATCATGATCCAATTTTAATTTTTCATTATTTTCTTTAAGGATCATATTCCCATTAGAAATAGTATCAAACTTAGAAGCTAAAGACTCATGATTGAATTTCAAATTAACATGCTTGCTTTGTAAATCAATAAAATCATTTTGCAATTTCTTGTAGGCATGCAATAATCTTTCACTAGCACAGACAAATTCATCATTAGGTAAATCATTAATAGATTTGAACTCGCAAACCTCACTAGGGCTATCACCTAGTACTCGTGTGCATGAAGCTTCTTTTGAACTTGAAGCGGGATCCTCCAAAGCTTGTCGGATCGCCTCTAAGTCCCCTTGATGTGCTTCAATAAGTTTCCATAAGGTGTAAGCACTATCAAAATGAACAAGCTTGTTAGAAATAGAAGAATCAAGTGCATTAAGCATATATTCTAACACAATCTTGTTCATGGTAAATAATCTTTTATCATTTTTACTCCATTTGGATTTCTTCATAGTGGGTATAATATAAGCATTATCAATAATTCCCCATAAATTAATATTTTTAGATTTCACAAATAGTTTAATTCTAGAAGCCCATTGTGCATAAGAAAAATTAATGAATTTAGGAGCAACATTTGATTCATAGCCTAACAAAGGTGTACAATTCATGTCCATGATAAATATATATATGTGCAAGTAAGAAAAATGCAATCAAAATAAGATTAGCATAAAAAGATAACTTGGATCTTTAACTCAAGGTGATTAGACCTTAAATCGAAGAGCACTAAGCTCTAATACCAATTGTTAGATCCTAGAGGGGGGTGATTAGGGTCTTATGCTAATCTAATTCGATTTTATGCTAATTAAAACTTACTAAAGAATTATTCTTGCAAGATAGATATACAATATGATATGAGCAAGAATATGCAATATGAACAAAAAGATATATCCTAGCAAAGAGGTATATGATGAAATATATGTAAGGATATATAAACTAATGCAGGGGTGAAATAAACATAAACTAGATAGTGGGTTAAATAAACAAAGAACAATGCACAATGGCGACATAAGATATGAACATGAAAATGAGTGCGCCAATGCAATCTCAAACCCACGATATGATCACGGAGTTCGGACCTTCCGTCCTACGTCTCCGCTCCCCACTCCCGGAGAGAAATCCACTATCACAATCGGGTTTTCTACACTTACCCGAATAACGTTTACACCTCACAATTTGATTCACGGAGTTCGGTCCCCACGACCTACGTCTCTGCTCCTCACCTCATGGAAATCTCTACTACACACTCGGTTTTCTAGCTAACCGAAAACTTTACAATCTCACAATATAACAACAAATTGATTTGTTCTCTAATACAAGGCGAGAACTTAATTAAGCACAACTCACTGTTACAATCTCTCACAACCCCAATATACTATGTATGTAAATACTAAAAGCTTAATATGGGTGTGTGTAACAATGAGATAAATCAAATCTAAACTCAATATAAAACTAGCTTTAATAAAATGATAAACAAACAAATAGATATAAAGCTAGAAATAGAGTTTAGAAAACTTCTCAATGGATCAAGAGATTGAGGGAAGATGGTTGGAAGCTCAAACACCAATAGAATCTCCTCAAGCTCTTGTGAAATTAATTTCACACACCCAAAACTCTCAATTGCTTAAAAGCTTCTTAAACACTCTTTTAAACAAACATTAAACAAGTTTAAACCCTTGTTAAACTCTTTTAAAACATTCTCTTGGGTTTTTATGAAAGATGAGGGCAAGGGAGTATTTATAGCCTCCCAAAACCTCAGCCAAAAACCCCAAACAAAAGACCAAAAACCCACAGAATCGGAAATCAGATTCTGTACAAAAATAACCGTTGGAGTAAACGGCGGTCGACTATGAAAATCTCACGGTCGACCGCGAGCCACTTTCGAGGCTCAGAAAATTCCAAAAAGTTAGACGGTCGACCGTGGGAATTTTCAAGCTGACGATCGACCGTGGCGGTCGACCGTGAAAGTTGCCGATGGCTCCGTAGGGAAAATCAAAGGCGCGGTCAACCTTGGCGGTCGATCGTAAACTGACATATGAGAAAACAGGTTTGAAAGTTGATTTTCTGATTTTAAAACCCTGTTTAAAAATATCAAATAAATTCTAAAAAATATAAAACTTTGGGGAATGATTATAGATATGCTACAAAGACTGGTTTTCAAAAAGGACCTCCCAAATAAAAAATATCATCAGTTTACAAAATTGTCCAAATCATAAAAATGTAAACATATAAATTTTGACATTTCGGCTAAACCATGTTTTGAAACAATACAAAATGATTTTGTAGACTTAATAGAGGATGTAAACTATTGTTATGAAGTCTATAAATAATAAATATAGTATTTTATCAAAATACACATATAATACACTAAAACATGATTTCATGGAACTAAATAAAATTGATATTGATGAAATCATATAAATGCATATAAATATGAAATAAAAATATGTTTTCCAATTGTATTCAATTGTTTTATAGTAAAACTTGAAACCTATCAAACCAAAACATATATGTATATATATAACTATATATATACAAAACCAAAACGTGTATGTGTGTATATGATTGAGCTTAAAGTACTAACACACATAATATAAACCTAAACTAAATATACCCAGGCTTGTGATCTTCAACGAAGCTCTATCTTAGTACACTCACCGATGAAGCTTGAACTTGAATCTTTAACTTGAATTGCAAGGCTTCAACAACTATTCTACCAACCTCCATTTGATATGATCGTTATGGCGTAATCCATCTAACCTCCAACTTGTTGTTTGCCTAGAATAAATACGAAAATACAAACACTAGATAAATAACATTAGAAGTAAATTGTTTGTTAAACATCATCAAAACAAGAAGGCCAACAATTAGTGTTATTCATAATTTTATTTATATATGAGAAATTTAAGAGATGTACTAAATATATATTTTCTGTAGAAAACTATAGCACTTGTATAATCTTTAACTGAGATTTTAAGATAATAATTAAACTCCAAATTTAACCAAACTAGTTCCAAATGAAGGCTATATGTATCTAGTTTCTAAAATAGAAAATCATTCTTAAAAACAATTTGTATAGAGAAATATATATTCTTTTTACTAACAATATATCCTGCAGAAAAACTGCTGCACATGTATAATGTTTAACTGGGGATTTGAGATAACAAATGAACTCCAAACTGAACCAAACTTATGTCAATTGAAAGATGTGTGAATCTAGTTATCAAAACAGAAAAACATTTCTAAAAATAGTTTTCCTAGAGAAAAATATGCTCATTTTACTAAAAGAAGTCCCGACTATTTTTATGTTCATTTTATGGAGCTGTGTTGCGCCATTTTGAGATGCGTTCGGGGAGTTTTGAGCCGCTTGATATTACACGTATAGTCATGAATATATTGTGTTATGCATTTGAGAATCCTAAGGGGATTTTGATGAGTTTTGATTTGATCATATTCGAATTAGTTATCGTTCATACACATGTTGGATGCCGTTGATGAGCACAGCTCAGTACTATATGGGATAGTACGTCGACATACTAGATATACACAGTTTATACATATGTCGGATATCGTTAATGGGCTCACCTCGGTATTATATGAGATAGTATGTTGATATACCAGATTTATATAGTTTATACATGTGATGGATATCGTTGATGGGCTCAGCTCAGTACTATATGAGATAGTGCATTGATATGTCAGATTTATACAGTTTATACATATGATGGATATCGTTGATGGGCTCAGCTCAGTACTATATGAGATAGTGCGTTGATATGCCAGATTTATACAGTTTATACATGTGATGGATATCGTTGATGGGCTCAGCTAAGTACTATATGAGATAGTACATCAATATGCCGGATTTATATAGTTTTATACATGTGATGGATATCGTTGATGGGCTCAGCTCAGTACTATGTGGGGTAGTGCGTCGATATTCTATTTGTACAGGCCATTGAGTCGGGTTTGGATGCTTTGTCTAGCAGTTCGATTCGCACGAGGGTGCGATGAGTCTTGTGAGCCGTCTTCCAGAATACCTATATGGTAGGCCGTCCCGCACTCATGTTATGTACTAAGATCGCGATGAGACTAATGAGTCATGTACATTGTTTTAGTATACCTACGAGGTAGTCAGTGTTGCATGATAATGCGATGAAATCAAATCTTGCAAAGAGTTGAAATGAAACGATTATTTGATAGTCTGAGTTTTAGTGGATACCAAAAGTGTTTATGTCA
>BQKN01019777.1:0-10458 GCA_022839385.1 Asparagus kiusianus | reverse complement strand
GTTGGAAGTGTTGCGATCGGAGCAACTTTGAGGACTTATCGCTCTATCGATGAGAGTCGATAAGTTGGAAGTGTTGCGATCGGAGCAACTTTGAGGACTTATCGCTCTATCGATGAGAGTCGATAAGTTGGAAGTGTTGCGATCGGAGCAACTTTGAGGACTTATCGCTCTATTGATGAGAGTCGATAAGTTGGAAGTGTTGCGATCGGAGCAACTTTGAGGAAGATGGAGTTTAAACTCCTTGATGGATTTAAGATTAACATTAAAAAGGTTTAGTTAAAAAGAAATGTGCAAGAGTTTTAAACTTTAGTAGCACATTTTATAAGAATTCTAGAGCTGGGGGTACCCCCTGCGTTCGTATCCTTAAATAGGG
Organism: Asparagus kiusianus; assembly: GCA_022839385.1. Taxonomy (NCBI): domain Eukaryota; kingdom Viridiplantae; phylum Streptophyta; class Magnoliopsida; order Asparagales; family Asparagaceae; genus Asparagus; species Asparagus kiusianus. The sequence goes on along the minus strand of BQKN01019777.1, from coordinate 10,085 downwards.
CTGCGTATTTTTGGAAGGACGCAACTCCTAACTGCTGTGTTCGGGTCGAACGCAACTCCAAACTGCTGCGTTCGGGTTTGATTTATTTTTGGACGCGGGGTCTCGTCCTGCGTCTTATCAGAAGCCCAAGCGGCTATAATGATGACGAAGAGGCCACACTAGGGCGGGAGTCTTGGAACTCTACCCCATCATTATTAATTTTTATAAATAGGGCTGATTGGTCACATCAAGGGCCTTAACGTTTAAACTCTCTTCTTGAACTCAGAAACGAGTTTCTTCTCGTTAATTCCTCCACGATTTGATTTTGTTCTCTGGCCATGGCTCCCAAGAGATCTCACGAGCAGATGGCTGACATTCTCTCACCGTCGAAGGGCGCTTCTGGGTCCGCCTCCGGACCGTCATCGACGCCTCCAGCGTCTGGTCATCGAGGTAAACCCTCATTTTTTTTTTAAGTATTCTTTTTCAATAAGTGTTCTTGAAATTCCCTGACTAGGCTTCGGTTGATGATGACGAACAAGGTTCGTCTCTTTGACCTTGCAAAGGACTTGTATGTTTCCTTTTGAAAACTGTTCATCTTCTTGATTTTGGATCATGAAAGATTTTCTTATGTCCATTGTGGCAAAGAAGAGCAGAACCCTTACTGTTGTTCTCACAGAGAAATCTCCATGTTTATTGATAAGAACTGTTTTGATCTTGAACAGAGCTTTTGTGTTTGATGATAAAACAAAGGGTTAATCTCTTAATCAGGAAGAAGTCCAACGCAAGTCCAGATTCCTTGCGTTCAAATTGATTTTGACGCGGGTCTGAGCTGCTGCGTTCAGATTGATTTTGACACAAATCTGAACTGTTGCGTTTAAATTCAGTTGCCTGGGGACTTACTGAATTTATGATTGTTTTGTTGCAAGGTGGAGCTTCTGCTGCTGAACCCATCGTCATTTCTGACGATGAAGGAGAGGGAGTGCTCCAAGAAGACGCCCCTTTGATTACCCCTCTTGCCATGGTCCCTCATGGTAAAGCCTTCACCCCAGACTTGGAGAGTGTGCACTTCCTTACAGAGCTCTTGGAGAATATGGTGAAGCAAGCATACCTCATTGCTGAGCAAGGATGGGCCTCATTCTCCGACTTTCTGGATTCGTTCTTTGATGTGATGGACTTGCTGAAATGTGTCAATCGCAGCTGGCGCGATCATTGCGCTCGGAAGATTTATTTATTCAGACGCACCATGGAAACCTTGGAGGAACTGCAACGCGCTGACTTGAAGCCTGAGATAGAAGAGACTCTTCAGGCTTTACGATCAGAAGCTGGTGCTGCTATTGTAACTGCTGAAGAATTGAAGGGTAAAGCTGAAGCAGAGGTCCGAGCCAAGCATGCTGCACGAATAGCTCAGGCTAAAGCCCGCCTTGCATCCTTTTCCCTTAACGAACCCCCCTTTTATATTAGATAACTTTTTTAGTCTGTAATAACCTTTTGGTACTCTCGCAACAGTTATTACTTTTGCCTATGATGAACTGTAGACATCTTTTGAAATGACATAGTGACTTTCTGAAAATTATTTCCTTGCGCTTGAATGGCTTGAACGCAGGCTTATTTGTATCTTACTAGGCAACTCCCAGACTTAGGTTGTAGTTGTTTGGTCTTGATGATGAACTTAATGCCTTCCAATTTGTGTAGCATTATTTGGCAGTTGGAATTATCATATTGTGCGTTCGTCGGCGTAGCTGTAGACTCGTTCTGAACGCAGCTATAGAGCTTGCGTTCAGATGGGTTGAACGCAGCGGGGTCCTGCAGTTGTGGGACTTGATACGCAAAGCTATGGGACTTGCAACACAGCTGTAGATCTGTTCTGAACGCAGCCTTAGGATTTGCGTTCAGGAGAGGGCTACATACAATGTTAGACTTAGGAATTTTCACAACACAGATTATGCTGACAGCAATCTGGAAAAACTTGGGACAATTCCTTTATTATAATGATCTTTAAATCGCCAGAGGTGTATTGTTAACTTGACGGGATACCAAGTAGGAGAACAATTTATTAATAATCAACCCCCAGTTAGACTTAAGAGCCTTGCAGATTAAGGGTAATACTTCTTGAGGAATTTCCCATTAATTGGCATCATAAGTCTATCGCCTTTCTTATTAATGAGACGGTAGGCTCCGTTGGAGTAGACTGTCTCTATCACAAAAGGTCCTTCCCATTTGGGATTGAATTTCCCTTTGGTTTTGTGAGTCATCACCATAGGTCGTCGATTAGCCAAAACTAGATCGCCTTTCCTGAAGACCCGTTCTTTAACCTTTTTGTTGTAAGCTTTAGAAATACGGGCTTGATATAATTCAATTTGCTGCTGAGCCTGAAGTCGCTTGTCGTCTAGGGCTTCAAGTTCCTGCAAACGTCGCTGATGTTTTTCTTCATCTGTAAGTCCTGTTGTAATCGCGACTCTCAGAGAAGGGATCTGAATCTCCAGTGGTAGTACTGCTTCACAACCGTATACTAAAGAGAACAGCGTAGCTCTGGTAGAAGTCCTCACTGTTGTTCGGTATGCCCACAAGCACTCGCCGAGTCTTTCGTCCCAATCACGTCGGCTTTTAGAAACGAATTTCTTAAGAAGCTTCACGATGGTTTTGTTGAAGGCTTCCGCAAGACCATTCGCTGGTGGATAATATGCCGTAGATGCGACGCTTTGGATCCTGAATTTATCACAAAATCTCTGGAATCCGAAGCTGACAAATTGTGTCCCGTTGTCGTGCACTATTCGTCTCGGAACTCCAAAACGGTAGACGACATGATGTTTGATGAACTTAATCACATTTGAAGTCTTGACTTCTTTTAGCGGGATTGCTTCCGCCCATTTGGAGAAATAATCGGTCACGGCCAAAATGAACCGATGTCCCTTAGAAGTCGGAGGAGAAATCGGACCGACGATATCCATACCCCATGCCTCGAATGGCCAGGAGGCAGATGTAGGGTGTAAATTTCCCGGTGCTTGGTGGATGAAATCACCATGGATCTGGCATTCATGACAATGTTTAGCATGGTCTGCCGCATCTGAAAACATTTTCGGCCAGTAATACCCGATTCTTCGGAGACGATCGCCCAATTTGGCTCCTGGCTGATGAGCTCCGCACATTCCTTCATGAGCTTCCTTTAGGGCCTCTTTTGCTTCTTTTCGAGAGAGGCATCTAAGCAAAACTCCGTCATGCGATTTACGATACAGGGTTTGCGAAATTGCGTCATAATAGAATTGGAGGGCCTTTCGCTTGATAGTGGCCGCTTCCTTGGGATCCTCAGGTAAGATTCCATATACGGCATAGTCGATGTATGGAAATCGCCAATCTCTGGCTTCTAATTCCATTGAGGTCGCACAGGCTTCTTCTATCGTTGTCTTATCTGAACTTTCCTCTTTAGGAATTTTAGAGCAGTATAATTCACGCCCTATAACTGGGACTGTTGTTTCAGCCCCTGGCGGCAATGCCAAAGAAGTCGCCAATGAGGCTAAAGCGTCTGCATAAGCGTTCTGAGCTCGTGGAATGTAGTCAATAAAGAATCCTTCAAATTTCTTAGCTTGCTTCAGCACTGCGAAGTAGTACGGGATTAAGTCCTCATGACGCACTTCGTACTCCCCTCTAACCTGATTTACGATGAGTTGAGAGTCACCGTAAGCCTCAAGATGTCGAATGTTAAGTTCTTCGGCCAATTGCATTCCTAGCAGCAGAGCATTATATTCCGCCACATTGTTGGTGCAAGGCTCAATTAGGGAAAATCCTCTGGGGATCACGTGACCACTTGGAGACATGAACACCATCCCAACTCCCGCAGTAATTGCTCCATGAGGATTCGCTCTGGATGCACCGTCGAAGAATAATTTCCAGATTTGCATAGATTCTCGAGTAACACAAGCTTCGGCGACTTCATCAGGTAACCCTTCATACAATTTGGATGTCCCTGTCACCGGGTGATCAGCTAAAAAGTCTGCCAACGCTTGACCTTTGACCGCTTTTTGGGGCATGAATTGCATGTCGTATTGCGATAAGAGAATGGCCCATTTTGCTAGTCGACAGTTTAAAGATGATGGCTTAGTCATTAGGACTCTCAAGGGATTCACCTTGGAGATGATATGAATTGTTTGTCCAACAAGATAATGTCGCATTTTTTGAATCGCAAATACCAAAGCGAGACATTCTTTTTCAACTGGATTGTACCGGTGTTCGGCTCCCATCATGGTCCTGCTTAGGTAATAGATGGCTTGCTCTTGACCTTGATCATTGTTCTGGGCTAACAAGGCTCCTAGAGAGTGTTCCATAGCTCTCACATATAGCAGGAATGGCTTGCCTGATATTGGAGCTACAAGAACTGGCGGTTGAGTAAGATATCTCTTAATCTCTTCGAATGCTTTTTGACATTCCCCATCCCAAACAAAGGATACTCCTTTCTTCATGAGCTTAGAGAAAGGCTGGCAACGCCCCGAAAGGTTAGATATGAACCTCCGGATGTAGGCCAATCTTCCTTGTAGACCTCGGAGTTCTTTCAGACTCTTCGGAGGTGGCATGTCTTGGATGGCGCGGATCTTCTCTGGATCAAGAGAAATTCCCTTAGACGTGACAATAAATCCCAGGAATTTTCCGCTTGAGACCCCAAGGAAAGATTTTGTCGGGTTCATCTTCAGTTGATGTGTTCGCATGATATCGAACATAGTCTTCAAATCCGTAAGATGATCACCTTTACATTGGCTTTTCACAGCTATGTCATCAACGTAGCACTCTATCTTCTTACGCAGATGTTCGTGGAAGATGGAGTTCATTGCACGTTGATAAGTCGCGCCTGCATTTTTCAAGCCGAAGGGCATCACTGTGTAGCAATACACCCCCAGTGGTGTTCTGAATGCAGTATGTCTCTCGTCGTCTGGGTGCATCTTAATTTGATTATACCCAGAGAATCCATCCATAAAGGACATTCTTTCATATCCGCAGGTGTTATCGATCATAACATCCGTGATAGGAAGCGGGAACTCGTCTTTTGGACAAGCTGTGTTAAGGTCACGAAAATCGATGCATATACGGACTTTACCGTTTTTCTTAGGGACTGGAACGATGTTGGCTACCCAGTCCGGGTGTTGTTCTTCCCTCACAAAGCCTGAGTCTATGAGCTTCTTCACTTCGGACTCAATTGCTTCCATGATCTCGGGACGAAACCGACGTTGTTGTTGTTTAACGGGTCTGGCATCCGGATCAATGTTAAGACGATGCATGGCCACTTTTGGGTCGAGACCCGGCATATCCTCATAATTCCAGGCGAAGACATCTACATATTCTCGGACGAGAGATATAAGGTCCTCTTTTTCGGATGATGATAAATTTTCAGCTATAAAGATAGGCTTAGGGTCAGATTCATCCCCCATGTTGACCTGGATCACTTTATCTTCGGTGGGCGGTTCGCGTTGTTCAAAACGCATATCCCACAAAATGTTAAGACGTTTGATCCAAGGGTCGTCGGCCGACTCGATTAACTCTTCATCTCCCTCTGCGTCTTCATCTGGGTGACTAGTTGATACCATGTTCACAGTCAAGCCTTTAAAGAAAGGTCTGATGCTGACGTCAGATTCACAGGAGGATGTTCCAGATGAATGATTCTGCCGCAGGTAATTACTGATTTCATCTTCTGAGGCAGGAGGCGTTGTGACGTAGCCCAAGCCTCTTCTGGTCTTTTGATAATAATCTGGCGGTTTTCCTTCGGGAGTGAGAGACATTCGAATTGGTGTTCGTCTTCCTTTCCCAAAGTTTAAACCTTATTTTTCGTTAAAGTTGTACCCCATTTGTTTCATTAGTTGGACGGAGTTAGGTTCGTGATAATGGAATTGAGGCACTCCATCATCCTCTTCAGAACTTCCCCGTTTGAGTGGTTCGGGTTTAACTTTACCGAAATGAATCGGCTTCTGCCTTTTCCTTCTAGGCGGAACTTTGAAGAAAGCCTTTTGTGCATTTTCGACTTCTTCGTCTGAAGCAAAAGGTGGTTTAACTGGCAATGTGAGAGATGTTTCCGCACAAAGCGCGCGCCATGAATCGGTACCTGTTTGTTCAACTTTAAATGAATCATCAGACAAGTACGCCAAAATAAAATCTTCATTAATGCACCACTCGCCCTCACTCGGTACATTATTATTGTTCCCAACTACACTTATTACATCAAAGTTCAATTCCCATGGACAATCTCCCTCGGGATCTGGCTCGACGTCCGCTTCGTTGCCGCTGTCAACATCTTCTTTCTCTTGCGATTCCGAATAGAAGACCGAATCTGTGTGGAAATTTTCTACTCCTCTGAAAGGGTATTTTTCCGCAATCAGGGTTCGAACTTTGTCTTCATCATTGACATACTTCATAACTTGATGTAGAGTAGATGGGACAATGCGGTTAGCATGTATCCATGGGCGTCCTAGTAAGAGATTATAAGACGTGTCCGCATCGATGATATAACAAGTTACTTCTGACTTGAGATCTCCAATTTGACATCTAAGCTTAAGCTTTCCCAGAGGTCGGGTACTATTAGCATTGAACCCGAAAATGGTAGTTTGAGTAGCGTTCAGCCGATGCATGGGAATCCCTATGACTTGCATGACTCTGTATGGCATGATACTGAGTGCTGAGCCTGGGTCAACTTGAACGCGGCTGATCTCTGATGATCCGATGTACCCTGTATAATACAGGGGTCTATCGTGCTTGTGCTGGACCTGCATATCTTCCTGAGTAAAAGATATGCATGGTAGACTTCTTGTCGCTTGCAGACATTGTAGACACGATTGATCTTCGGATGCTTCAGGAATTGGGGTAACTTGAGTGATAAAACTCTCCGTGTTCTTCAAAGCTTCGATCAGAGCTTCCTTGGTGGTTTTAGACAACCTCAACAGCTCATATAAAGTAATCCTGGCGGGTATGTTGGCCAGCTGTGCCATGACATTGAATTGGAAAGGCTCGCTTGACTCCCCACGCTCCTGGTGAAGATTTCTATTGAAACGGAGTTCTTTCTGCTTCCCTTTATCCATGGGTTTCTTTGGTGCAGAACCCCCAGCGTCCTGTAGCTGTTCTTCATTTTCTTGAGGATTCTGGGTGTAGTCCCTCAAGTAAGTCTTTCCTGACCGAGTGCCAGCGTTGTCTCCTGGGTATGCTGCCAGGACAGTTCTCTCTTCTTCTGAGTCGGTGAGAGGTTTGAGATGATCATCATTCTCAGTCATGGAAGGGCTAATCATGTTGGATGATTTAGCCTTGTCTCCTTTCTTCTTGGACAAAGTATTCGCCCACTGTTGATCTTTAATCAAGTCAGGATGGACCCACATGATCTCTCCTTTTGGGGTAGAGAGAGGTATCAACCCCCTGCCTTTCTGATTATACATGTCGGTATTCTTCAAGTGCATTTCCCCTTTGGGAATGGGGACTACACCATTCGCGGTTGCCACTGGAGGGAAGTCACACAATTGGACTGCTATCATGTTGGTAGATACAGTCTTTTGCTCCGGCTTCAGAGTAAGCACGTTAGCATTCACCAGAATTTGCAAGATATCCTTGAACACATAGCATTTTCTGGTAGGATGTCCCAAGAACCTATGATAGCGATAGTAATTGGGGTCATCTACCTTCCCTGCTTCGTCTGGCTTTCTGATTTCAGGCAACTGCAGCTTGTTGTTCTTTCGAAGTAACTGGAACAGGGTGTCCACATGCTCTTCTTTGAACGAGTATTGCTTGGGCGTCCTTTGTTGATTTGGGGCCTTGCCTTGCTTAGTGGGTGGTGGCACTTGTGTGTAATCAGCTGCGAGAGTCTCTTTCCCTTTAGACCGCTGGGCATTGTTCTGATTGCGTTGTTGTTGCGGCTTGGGTTGTGGCTCTTCTTCAGCTTTAATTCGAGCAACAATCTCTTCGGCTTATTCCCCTTGCGACACCAGTTGTCTCCAGGAACGACACTCTGCTACCCCCATCTGGGCAAGGAGCTGAGTCTGCAGATTGTGCCTGCAAGTTTCAACTAGGGTTGACTGAGTCATACCTGATGGGCATCGCAATGCCATACTGCGGACCCTCTCCACATAGGCTTTGATGGACTCTCCTTTTCTCTGTTTGGTGGCGAGAAGAGTCGGAACGGAGACCTCCGTGTCATCTTCGAAGAATCTTGCTAAGAAAAGCCTTTCCAAGTCTATCCATTTCTGAATAGAACCGGCAGGCAACTTCATAAACCATTCGAAGGCTACACCATTGAGGGTACCGATGAATAGTCGAGTCAAGATGGCATCGTTGGCCACCACATCTCCAGTCTGGGACTTAAAGTAGTAGATGTGCTGATTCGGTGATCCGGTGCCGTCAAATGGTTGCAAGGTTGGGGCCTTGAACTTTGGTGGATATGGAGCTGTATCCCACTCCGCAGGATAAGGCCGTATCACTCCTTCTTCGCGAAGCTCGCTTCTGTTGGCCATTGCGTTAAGGCGGGCTTCTAGCTCATCTACTTTGTTTGATTGGAGATTCGATTCTCTCTCCGTTTCTTTCTCATTTTCGGAAGAAGACTCCAAATTGTGAGTCTCGTGCTCCAGCACTTTCTGTTTTCCTTTCGAAGTTGTCTTCCGAGAAGGTTCGGGTTTTTGGCCTTTTTCGGCGAGGAGCTGGGCCAACATGTCCTTCAATTGGAGGAGCGTCTCTTGCTGTGCATGAAGCATAATATGGTGTTCATTAACTGTTTTAGCTAAATCTTCAGGGTTGTTAGTCATGTAAGCGGAGACTTCTCGCATTCCAACAGAACTCGAGGATTGGGATTCGACGATTGCCGAGTGTTCATCATCAGAAGTAATTCCTTTGGCCAACTTCTGGTAGTCGATCGGGCGGATTGCTCCCGTCCGTGTCCGGGTATGTCGATACACTCCTTCAAATTCGTCGCAGATTTCTCGAACGGTCGGGGAATGGCTTCTTTCAAATTCGTCAGGACTAGGATGCCGGGCTTTCCCCCTGCCGGTCATGTTGATGGTGACCTGAGGGTATTCGGTTTCAGAAACTCTCTTCTTTTGATGACGTCGTCTTTTGGTGGGTCTTGCGACGTTGGACAGCCTATCGAATACAGACCTGCGAGGCTCAGGTATACAACATTGGCATTCGGAAAGGACTGTTGAAATGATCTTCTCACAATGACATGAGTGAGCTAGTTGTTGTGTTGGTTTCCCTCTAGAAAGTAATTCTCGCAAATCAGAAATTTGAGAATTATCTATTGGGAACGCAACCCCCTGTCCTTGACTGGACGAGGCTGGTTCTTGCTGCACATGAATCTTCAACCCATGTTGTCCCTCTCGGACCACATTGCGTCCTGGAGTTGAAACGCAAGAGCGTTGTGGTTTGGGAACATCAGGCTTGAACCTGCGTTTAGAAACAGACCTCTTGGGGTCTCGTTTTATCTGAACGCCCTCATCTGGTGCGTTCTTATCAGTACTGTGTTCTGGAGGTACAACGCACCACTGAGGGTCGCGTTTAAGTTGTATTACTCGCGGCTCGTAATTGGGCTCATTGCCGTGAAGCATGCGTTCTGGCAGAGGAACACAATCTTTAGGCGAGGTTTTGGAAACGCAACCTTTGCCTTGAACCGCGGATCGGTTTTCTCGAAGATGTGCTCGTCGGATGGATCTCCTTCGTCTTCGAGCTGCGTTCTTCTTTGCTTGCTTCAGGATTTTAGCCGCGTCATTGTTGACAGTGGTTAAATCTTCCTGTACCAGAGGCCTTTTGCTACCCACTACACATTTTGACGCGGGTATAGGATCTTCAATCTGCAGAGCGAGTTTGAGGCTTTGGCCGAAGGAGAGGGCTTTCTTCAGCTTCTCTGCAGCGAGCTGGATCTCTGTAGAGGCTTTCTGGGTGTTGCGCCTGACTTTGGGGCTCAACGATCCAGAGGAAAGAGCTTCCTCATATTTGGCTTGATCAAATTCAACTACCAGGGTCTCAACGGTCGTTCCAGCGAGGTGAGCATCAGATTGCACCACCACTTCTTCATCAGTGAAACTAGTCCCCAGCAGAGTCGCCATCTTTTGGTTGTTGGAAATTTTGTAACAAGAAAATGGTAAAAGAATTGTATTTGA
>BQKN01019770.1:400-22202 GCA_022839385.1 Asparagus kiusianus | reverse complement strand
GGGGGTTCCTTGTTTGGATTTTTCACCCGATGTACTAGTTCCACTAGATTAGGATTTGAGCGGGAATATAACCATTTTAGATCGTTAAGTATAAATATCTCTATATGTTTATCTGGAAGTTCATGTTGTGAGATGTGTATGGTTTCCGAATTTCGAGAACGAAATTCTTCTAAGGGGGGAAGAATGTAGAACCCCATAATTTTTATAATGTTTATATGTGAATTATTAGTAATAAATAATTCTTTTATGATAAATAGCTTGAGGTCATTGATGTACATGAAAACAAGTTATATGAGATGATATGAGAGTATGGGTGTAGAGTTTTGTGCGATGGTTTTGCAAATAAGCAAAACATGCACAAAAAACTAGAATTTTGCCAGATCAGTCGATTGACTGTATCAGTCGACCGATCAGTCGACTGATACGCTGATTTCCAGTTTTTTAGGTTTCGGGTCTGTTTTGTTTTGGTTCGGGTTTGGGTCGGGTTTAGCTGTTCATATATATTCTCCTTCACCCGAAATCACCCCTCTCATCTTCAGATCTGAGAAAACCCTAGCCCCCTCTCCCCTATCTCAAACCCTAATTTTATTCTTAATGATTTGGGGAAGAACTTGGAGGATTTTCATCGAAATCTTCACGTTACAGCGAAGGGGAACCACTCTCTCTCAGATCCAGGAATTGTTCATCACCCCAGAGGCGAGTAACATCTCGCTCAACCTTATCCTATTTTCCTAAACGTTTTTAAAGGGTTTTTGTGAGTTTTGATGAGCCAAAAAATATAATTTTTGTACAAAGGATTGACTTTTATAGCATATAGTGTGAAAATATGTGATTTCAGAATGTTAAAAAACTCACCAACATTTTGTGAATTGAAGATCTAGATCTGAAATGTTTTTATAAGAGATTTAACACAAGTTTTGTTTTAAAAATGTTTTAAAACATGAATGCACATGATTAGGGTTTTGTTTATGTAATTATACATGAAATTTTTGTTTCAGTTTAGTTCATACATGTTAATATCAGTATCTTTATGCTTGGGATTGATGGGGATGAATTTAGATAGATTGTATGGTAGATAGATTGTATGGTAGAAATCAACCTGCACAGAATTTCTACAGTCAATCGGTCGACTGATCAGTCGACCGACGGGCCGAATTTTTCAGCATCAGTCGACTGATCAGTCGACTGACGGGTTGATTGTGTTTTCTCAGCTCTGCAGTCGACAGATCGGTCGACTGGTGAGCTGAGGCTGTGCTGCCTGAGCTTATCGGTCGATATATGAGTCGACTGACGTCATCAATCGACACAGCAGTCGACTGATGAGATGTTTTACAGATTCTTGATCTGTTTGAGTTGCTTTTTCGGGGTCGCCTCGATGACCTGACACTAGTTCACCATGTTAATGATTTATTTGTACATGTGGGTTGACTTTTGACACAAGTTTAGACATGTACACCGAGATGCTTGCGAGTTTAGATTATGTATATCTTTCCGTATATACTTTTCACTGTTGCACAGTCCTTGTGTTGGACTATAATCCATAGAAGTCCTCGTGTTGGACTATAATCCATTTCAGTCCTCATGTTGGACTATAATCCATTTCAGTCCTCGTGTTGGACATTCGCCACTTATTCCATGTGTTTGGAAACCACGGTATTTAGTTCCTGTATCGGACATATTTCTTAACCCTGTATATGACTTGCTCACAGGAGTTTATGACATGACACTTATGTAGATTATGACATGATATTCATGTAAGTAATAACATGATATTCATGAAAGCTATGACATGGCACTGTACTTATGCTCTGAGATTAGTTGTATTTCTTTTATTATTGTTCCTGTACTAGAACCTCGGGTTTGGTGTTTAGGGATTTACAATTTGAGATACAAGGTATATACATGAGGGTTTCCTTGTTTGGATTATTGTAAGCTGTCTAAAAATCATAATAGATAGCTGATCCCCCATCAAACACCGATGATGAAAGTTACAATCTGACGACTTCCAGAAGGCTATAATCTGAAGACTTTCACGTAGATCGATGAATGTTACAATCTGACGACCTTCACAACAACCGATGAAAGCTCTAATCAACAATCTTCACAATCAATATCGGGAGTTACAATCTGACAACTCTCATATTTCAAGGAGCCAAGACGAAGATTACAAGAAAATAATCTTTACAACTCTATGACAAAAGAGATTACTTGTTGATAATCTTTTCAAAGAAAGGCGTGGAACTCATCACCGCACTCTAACACCAAAACGTGGAGGTCCTCCCTGTGTGTCAACACCAAAACACAGAAGTCTTCCCTGCACAACAACACCAAAGCGCGAAGGTCCTCCCCGTGTGTCAATAGTAAAACGCTAGAATCGGACCCGTGTTACAACATCAAAATGCTGGAGTCGGACCCGCGTTGCAACATCAAAATGCGAGGGTCGAACCCACATTGCAACATCAAAACACGAAGGTCGAAGCCACGCGTTTGACTGGTTCAAACAGAACCTGAACGGTTTTTAAAACCGTATCTCCACTTAATGGGGTCGGTTACACCCCATTATAGAGAGATTTTAGAGGGGTTCACACCCCTGAACAGTTCCAAAACTGTTTCCCACGATTTAGGGGCAGTTACACCCCCTTCATCCTCTATAAATAACTAAAAATCAATTCAGTTCAGGGGTTGGAGCATAGGGTATTCGGGCATCCTTTAGGCTAGCATTTTCAGATCTGGGACTTGGCAGCAAAGGGGGAGATCTTGGAGCATCACAGATTGAGAGATCGGCATTCATCCTTTGGAGCATTCCTTGAAGCCTTCAGCCTTGGCTTGAGAACCGATTCTCGGTTCAAATCAACTTTTTTCAAGAGTTTCCAACTCATTCAGAGTTATCAACTCGTCCAGAGTTTCAAACTTGCCACGCAAGTTCTCCACAACATCAAATCATGAGGAGAAGACATTGTTCCAGTGAATCAAAACGTCGGATCGTCAACGGAGAGCAAATTCGACGTAAGCATTCGAAGGAGGCACTCCATCGCTACCGAGAAGAACCCAGTTTTAAACAAAGGGGCGAATCAAATTCATTCTCCTCTCTTTTGTAATCAGGAAATCCAATTGTAATTGATTTTAAAGGAATACAAATCAAATTTCGTTCATTGTCTTTTTACTTCAAATTTTCCACAAACAATTATTTCGCTCGACATACCTATGCTCGTGTTGTAAATTTCTAAATACTAAAATCCTCTTTAGTAAGATCAATGATTTTAGATCTATTATGTATTATCTGTATTTTCTTATACAACGAGCCATGTTCCCTTGGGGTTGGTTGTGATGTTGCTCGCTAGAGCTTTGACGCTCGTTGTCCCTCCCCCTTTCAGGTAATGAGCCAGGAGCCCGGAGAGTCGCAGGTTGATGGCGATGCATTTTAACTTCAGCTGTCTACTTAGTTATATTTTTTTTGGAGTTCCACAGTAGACTTTTGTTTAGACATTTGAGAGTCTTATTCTAGAAGTTGTAAAGGTTGTGTGTCTTATTTCCTCTTGTCAAATATTTATATTTGAGACTTGTTGAGTATTCCAGTTATCTATTCAGATATTGACTATGTATTTCTGTATGTTGGATGATGAGATATTAATGTGATCACTATCATTTCATCAGTTATTTCTTGTATTATCTTCTACTTGCTTTTGTACCTATACCTATTGTTGACTCTACTAGATAGATGTTAATTGTGATGGTGAAACATGTTATTGCACGATGTAGTGCATGGCAGGTTTGACATTCTTGGTCTCACCTTGGACTGCAGCCTTGTGTGAACCCAGGGGCGTCACACTCGGCCCAAGGCCGAGCCACCGGGTGACCTTCGGCCAGATTTGATCCCGTTTCGGTTTTGACGGATTTTCTTAGGATTTTGTTCGTTCCTGAGCGTCCTAACTGATCTGATACTGTGGTTATTCAGTTCATAACTAAAGATAAGGAGGAATCCATCGTTCTTATCCAAATACCCGCTTTCGAATCTTATAAATACGAGCTCGGGTGCTCATTTTTCCAGGCTGGAAATCAAGAGGGCGAAACGCTGCCGAATTGGAGAGTGGAGCCATGAATTTACAGCAAGGGTTAGCAGATCTTGGCGATCTCCTGTGCATAAAGAGTGGAGTTCAAGAGATCTGAGACTCGTCCCCTATTACTCCGGATTTAAGCTTAGTCTTAAATCTCGAGAAGAGCTGTGAGCTCGCTTAGTCGAGATCATCGCTGTAGCGATTACTTTCTTCTTGAAGTAAGAGCTTTGATCATCAATCTGCCAACTGGATCTAATCCGCCGCGGTCCATGGATATTAACGTCCCCGGCACAGGTAAAGATCCCACACAAGCAGCGGGTGATAAACGTCCGTTACGCTGTTTGATAAGAGTCGTATCTTTTGTATTTTCATTGTATAAGGAGATCTTATAAAAAGATCAACTTTTTATTTGAGTTTATTGTAAACGATTAAAGTTGTAATAGATTCAATCACAATGAAAACAGTGATTTTTGACCCAAACAAGCTGGCGACCACAGTAGGAGCCAATAGCTTCGTTGCTAAAGCTATCGTGCCGCAACCACGGATCTGAATCCTGGTTTACGAAGAGGTCGAGTACGAGTTCGACCAACTGAAGTTCGAGGAGTATCTGTCGACCTCCTCCTCCAGATCCTCTGCCCCTCACAAGAGCAGGAAGATCAAATCCCCCATTGCTGCAGTAGCTGCACCTTGCAACGCCCCTCCGGCCTCCAACGAAGCTGGATTTATAGATCTGCACTCCTCCTCAATCAATGAGATAACCGATGTAGCCGTGCCAACTTTATTGAAGAGGGCACGCCAAAGACAGCGCCAACGACTTGCGTGTCGATTTGCTAAGGCTTTGGAACCTATTGACGGGATTGGCTATGAGGCGGATCTGAAACGCAGAAGGCACCGAGTGCCCCAACAGCAAATAAATAGCCTCTCCTCCAAACCAACAGCAAATAAGTGGATCCAAGTCAAACGGACCCGCTCAACCCTCGAGGAGCGCATTCAGAAGCGTCGCGCATTGATTGCGCACGCGCGAATTCTCGTGCGAGAAGCACAGAAGCTGAAGCAAAAAGAGGTGATCAAGAAGCTACCGAAACGGCGCCAAGTCTGGAAACCAAAGTCTGAAACAACATTGACAAAAAGTTAAAAAGCGCCCGGAACTGTCGAAATATGCGAACCACCAAATTGTGGCTCGGCTAAAACCGAGCCACCAATTGGTGGCTAGGCCCAAGCCGAGCCACCAATTGAGGTTTGTGCCGGTTCGCGTCCGGTTTGGTTTGGTTCGCATCCCGTTCGGATCGGTTCGCACCTGGTTCGGTATGATTCGCACCCGGTTCACCTCCCGTAGTCCCGTTTAAGCCCCCGGCGACCCCTGTTTCTGTCCTGATAAATCACACACCTCCAGCAAGGCCCCACGGCAGCGTGGACTTGTCCCAATTCAAGATGAGGATGACGGATCACCTGTGTCCTTTACACGAGGATCGAGGTAAAGTTCCGATCAAACAACACTTGGGTCTGGTGACTAAACTCCAAGCAACCACTCGAGTTGGGGGTCGCACACACCCTCACAACAAGTCAGAGCCTTCCTATAATGGTAAAACCCATGCACTTGACCACCTCGGACGATGAATTAAAGTCCAAGAGCCCGTCAAGAGTTCGTGCTCCCAAAAGCGTAGCTCCAAATACGTGACTCTTAAGAACGCCAATAAGACAGTAAGCTCTCAGAAGGAAACGTGTTCGTCAGACGACGACGTTATACCTAAAAAGTCGTGCCAACACACGATAGGTTACTCCGGTCATATGACCGACGAGTTGTACTATCGGGCTGGGGGTACGAACAAGCCTCGGAAGAGAAGTACCCGAAAAACAGAATCTTACTGCCCGTACGCTAAACTAATCAGGGCAGTTTTATCAGCGTGTAGCTGCCCCAAGACCGCTCCATAGAGGGTATCGGTATTTGAGAGGATCTCTAACGGAGAAACTAAGTCCAAGACAAAATATTTCCGTAAGAAACAATCGGCCGTTCAAGGTGACGAGCTTCCGGAAGTCACAATAAATATGGCTGATAAGGGAAAGTCGATTCGACCTTCTAGCTCTGACCCGCTAATATCTCATCGTCTTATCCGATTGTGATCGGGAACCATTAGACAAAGAGATTATCAGCGAATACAGAGGGGATTATCGTCGGATGATGAAGCATCAGATGTCAGCAGTTGCTTCTGACAAAACGGTATCCAGCCCAGGGGAATCCCGCGAGGTGTTTATGATCAACACCGAGGAAGTGGCCAAAATCATTGAGGATGCTCTAGCCAAGTAGAAAGAGGTATTCAAGATTGAAATGGAAATGGCTATGCTACGGATGAGGGAAGAGTATGACCAACAAATTCGGGCTCTGTCTAATCAGTTCGGTGAATCCAGCCATCGCAACCTTGCTGATCAAGCAGATAGCGATTCAGGTGTGGATGAACGTCACAATGCTAAGAACCCTCCCGTTGATCAGAACACTGGGGATGGTCCTACTAAAGACAATAACACCGGGGGTGGTCCCGCCAATGATGACAACACTGGGGGTGGCCCCGTTGTTCCTCTCACAAATCGTTCAAAGTATGATACAGACAAGGATAAAAAGATGAAGGATCTCAAGAGAAAAGTAAATGCTCTGATGTCTGATCGAGAGGTAAAGAAGACCGGGATTCTGTGTCCTTACCCAAGAAAGTGGGATTCGATCCCATACCCGGCGAAGTTTAACCTGATCAACTTCACGCCATTCGACGGGAAAGGCTCCCCTGTTCAACATCTGATCTACTTTAAGTCCCACTTGGGCATGGTCTCCGGCAATGAAACCTTGATGGTTCGGTCATTCGTCGGCACCCTTCGCGGGCCTGCCTTCGATTGGTACCGCCATCTCAAGCCTGGAAGTATCAACAGCTGGGACGATATGGAGAGCTCATTCCTCGGTAACTTCTTTAACGACGACGCCGAGATATCCATTAGGACACTCTTTGAGGAGAAACAGGAAGACGAAGAAATGGTCGATGACTTCATCAAACGTTTCCGGAATAAAGTGATGAACTGCCGAGATCAGATCACAGAGGACTTCATTCTCCAAACATGTCATACCAACCTATCTATGAAGATATTGAAAGTTATAGGAGTCGCACCGTCCAACACATGGAAAGAGTTAAAGATGCGCGGAGAGTGGGCCGAACGCTTCCTCCGAAGGAAGAAGGCTGAGAGGAGCCAACCAACGGCTAATCCTCCGAACTCGAACTTCGCCTCCCGTGGTAAAGGCAAGGCACCTGCAGCTGCTGTTGATGCTAATCAAACATCACAACAGCAATCCCGAAGACAGCAAAAGGTTTCGGACCCGAAACTCCAAAAAGAGTACTCCTTCAAGGACGAAGATGTTCTAGTCATTTTCGAGTCCCTCATTGAAAATAACAAAATCAAGCTACCACCTATCCCAGATCAGGAGGAAGCTGACAACATCGCGGATCCAAAGTACTGTACGTACCACAGGAGGGTCCTTCATCCCACCAAGGATTTTTTTGCTCTTAAGAATAGCATCCAAATCTTGGTTGAAGCCGGCGTCATAACACTGGGATAAGCCAAATGAGAATGGCAATACTCCGACAAGTATAAGAGTATAAACTGCTCCTTCTGATACTCCAATAGATATATGAGTCTAAACTGTTTCCTACCGTTGACGGGAAGTTCTTGGAGAATTTTTATATGTAATATTCTTAAGGATAACTCGGTCATGTAACTGAGTACAAAGTCAGACCCAGTTCCACAAAGGAAGCTGGGGGTAGATGATTCATGTAACAGGAAGTTCCCGGAAGAATGCTACATATAATTTTCTTAGGGATAACCCGATCATTACAAACAAAATAATAAACACTAATCCCCTACTGTGATTTCTGAACATTCTTTTGTTGACGATTCACAGTCTTTCACCACAAAAATCCCAACCGATTAAACTAACTGACGGTGGGACCACCAAAATTCCTTTTGGTTGAATCCACTCAAACTCTTGCTATGTCTGTGTACTCAACCCTCCCATTGTTTGAGTCCGGACAGAGTACTCGGAATTTTAATCTCATGATCATTAACAATTGTTAAGTCACTCTATGTTAAGTATTTGTTACTTAACACTAGGAACCTCCTTTGAGTGATTTGTACGAATCAACACTTCCACTGTGATTTGCACTCCCACTCCATCTTGGTCAAACCTTTAAACAGTTAGGACCACAACCAAAATACCCTCTTGATTCCTTTCATGAACGAGAGGTCCACAAATTGAACGATCAAACCTTTAAACAGTTAGGATCGTCTTAAATTTCCATCTTGGTCAAACCTTTAAACAGTTAGGGCCACAACCAAAATCCCCTCTCGATTCCTTTCATGAACGAGAGATCCACAAATTGAACGATCAAACCTTTAAACAGTTAGGGTCATCTCGAATTTCCATCTTGGTCAAACATTTAAACAGTTAAGACCAATACCGGAATAACCTTTTGATAAACGAAAGACTTCCACCTATTCTTTTTCGGCCAAACCTATAAAAGTTAGGATCGAAATCGGAATTTCACCTTAATAAATAAGGAATTCTCGTCACGGATTAAGCAACCAATCCTATAAAAGTTAGGGTTACTTGAATCTTTCTGATTCTCGGAGTGGAGATCCCACTCCTAGTTTCACTTTTCTGGATTCTTAGAGTGAAGATCCCACTTCGAGTTTCCTTGGCAACTGGAGATAGAATATAAAATTCTTCCTCTCCTATTTTGGGTTCGTCTTTACCTCAAAAGAAGACAACATCCTTTAATTCCAAAATCCGTGCGTCGTACGCATGAGGAATTTTATCCCGAATCCTAAAAAAGGATAAGTCAACGCCTAACAAGTGTTGCCGGTTTAGTCTTTTACCGATTGAAGAAGACACCAGAATTCAAGTCTGGGGATTTTTATCCCGAAGCCTAGGTAGGGATAAGTCAGCGCCTAACACGCGTTGTCGGGTAATCTATTCCCGTGAGAAAGATGAAGTCTACGTATTCAATATCGTAGCACTAAAAGAGTTAACTCTTTTAGCACAACGTTACATGCGGAACGGACTTAAACAACCTGCATGCTAGCCCGACTCAAACGGTAGTCGGTAAAGGTTCATCAAACCCGTTGATGGCTGAGGATTTGCTAAAAATCCTATAAATATGAGAGTCATTGACGCCCAGCCCCATTAGTTGGTCTCGTGACTTGAGCATCCAACAACTTCAGGATAAGATCCATGCATACAGATGAATCAGTTTTAAATAGTTGGTCCTGCAGCCCAATATTTGGGACCGCCACGTTCCAATGCTTTAAGAGCTTAAACTGTGTAGACTCCAGCAAACGTATGAGTATAAACTGTGTTAACGCCGGACAACGTGTTACGGTAAAGGCCGACGCTGGTCGACTCGTCGATAATTTCGCCAAAATAAGGTAAAAGATGATTCCAGTGAGTTCAATCGCATTCAGATATGAATTTCTGACAAAGATGATCGGTTCAAAGTTAACTCAACGATAAGAGCTAAATTCGAAAACGGACGCATCAACTTCAATCCAAGATTTCGACAACGGTCAGACGATAAACGCAGTACCGGAAGAACTTCATCTATTCGACAAAATACTGAATAGACTGAAGGCTGAAGAAGTCAAGAATTGAAGCAGTTCACAAGTCCCTCTATGAGATTGAGGAAAGGGCCTATCTTATCCAAAGCATTCCAGACTCCCCTATAAAAGAACGAGTCTGAAATTCTTTGGAGGGGGTATCTGTAGGCGTCAAAAATTACCTATAGGCCCCCGAATACAGCTCGAGACAGAAAGAAGGTGATGAACACCTTTATCTAATATCCAACGCTGATGAACACATGAAGCGAAACGGTGAACCGAATAACCTGTGCACTCACCGGCCACCACAAAGTGGCTCGCACGCTCATCAGCCACCAAATCGGCAAACCAAGTGGCCCGCGTGCTCACCGGCCACCATCCACTGGCCCGCACGCCCATCAGCCACCAAATCGACAAACTAAGTGGTCCGCACACTCACCGACCACCACCAAGGGGCCCGCGTGCTCATCGGTCATCAAATCAGCGTACAGATCAATGAAACAATGAAATACGTGTAACGACGGAACGGGTCAACCCCGAGAAAACCAAGAAAGCCTCTGGTGGCCGGATTGCGTCAAAACGATCCGGTCGGGCCAGTGGCTCGGCCTAAGGCCGAGCCACCAGGTGACGCTTCGGTCAGATTTTATCTCGTTTTGGTTTTGACGGTTTTTCTTGGGATTTGTTCGTTCCTGAGCGTCCTAACTGATCTGATATTGTGGTTATTCAGTTTTTAACTGAAGATAAGAAGAAATCCCTCGTTCTTATCCAAATACCCGCTTCCGAATCTTATAAATACGAGCTCGGGTGCTCATTTCTGCGGGTTGGAAATTAAGAGGGTGAAACGCTACCGAATTGGAGAGTGGAGCCACGAATTTACAGCAAGGGTTAGCAGATCTTGGCGATCTCCTTTGCATAAAGAGTAGAGTTCGAGAGATCCGAGACCCGTCCCCTATTCCTCCGGATTTAAGCTTAGTCTTAAATCTCGAGAAGAGCCGTGATCTCGCTTGGTCGAGATCATCGCTTGCAGCGATTACTTCCTTCGTGAAGTAAGAGATTTGATCATCAATCTGTCAACCGGATCTGATCCGCGACGGTCCACGGATATTAACGTCCCCGGCACAGGCAAAGATCCCACACAAGTAGCGGGTGATAAACATCAGTTGCGCTGTTTAACAAGAGTCGTATCTTTTGTATTTTCATTATAAAAGGAGATCTTATAAAAAGATCAACTTTTTATTTGAGTTTATTGTAAACGATTAAAGTTGTAATAGATTCAATCACAATGAAAACATCGATTTTTGACCCAAACAGCTACAAAATAAAAATAAAAGAAACGAAATTCTACAAATCATGAAAAATAAATTATAAAATAATAAAAGAGCATGAAAGTAAATCTAGACTACAAGACATGAAATAAATCTAATCTACCAACTTTAAAAATAGAAGAAAATAAAATCCTAAAATATGAATTTCTAAAATAAAAAAATAAAAGAGAAAAATAAAAACTTACATTGTAAGGGGTTGACTTTTTGAAAGTAATTTTCATCTTCATCTTCATTAACAAAGAAGAAGAAGCAATTTAAAAGAAGGAAAAAAATGTATTTATTGCAAATTAAAGTTTATAATTTTTAGAAGGTCTTCTCAATTAAGATTAGTCCTCCACTTTAAAATAGAGTTTTTTAATAATATTTTTTCGCTGTCTCAAACCTCACTCTACCTCTCAATTTATAGATATATAACAAGCATCTTTTATAACCCTTAAGTTTATCTTGACCCTCAAGTAACTCTCACAACCATAGAATTTGGTTTTAGGTCCCAAGTAACCCTTACAACTATATGATCTCTCAAAATAATCTGCAACATTGATTCAATAGTTGAGAGATGAGCTTTGTAGGCTTCATTTCTCTTGCATTTAATTCATTTAAAACTCTTGAGCTTCTCTTGAATACTCTTGGGCTTCTTAGGATTTAGCTCGGCATTCAAATAAATGAATACACACACAAAATACACACATATAAATTAATTTTGGATTT
The DNA here is from genome assembly GCA_022839385.1 of Asparagus kiusianus. Lineage (NCBI taxonomy): Eukaryota > Viridiplantae > Streptophyta > Magnoliopsida > Asparagales > Asparagaceae > Asparagus > Asparagus kiusianus. Next base: position 10,486 of record BQKN01019770.1, on the reverse strand, counting down.
CTATCAAAACCTACATACTGATAAAATTTCTAAAATCTATCAATCTAAATAACTCTGTCTCATTTAGATAGGTAATTTTTATATAAAATATGTTAAATTTTACTTTTTAAATTAGAAGATATTGCCTTTTCTTTGCGGTTGACCATCTTGAACACTTATTTGACTTTGTTTCTTTTCAGATTTGATTTGATTCTTAATTATAGGCCAAGTTGTTAATAATTATTGACCAAATAAGTAATAAGTGCTGAGATTTTACTTATAAACTTAGTCATGGACTTTAGATTTAGGCATTCCGGGCTTCATTAGAGATCTTTTGGGTTCGAAATAATTTTCATTTGAGCTCTTATTCAACAATTCTTTATTATCAGCAAATTAAGATAAAAATATTATCATTAAATATATTTATTCAAATAAAATAGATAATCTAGGTACAAAAGTGCAATAAAATATAATGATCACCTATATTCCTTGAGTTAATTTTTTGGCAAACAACCACCATAAGTTTTTTTTGACAAATAAATACTAAAATTAGCATGCTAATACAATTATGCAAATGTGAAACTTTCACCTTAATGTTCTCATAAGACGGTAACATGTTAATTTTATTACTTTTAAATTATTAATGTTTATTAAATTTATCATTAAACTTATCTCAACTATATTTTAGAGTAAAATTAAGATACGTTTAAAAAAAAGAAATTTGGTAGATTTAATAGCAAATTTAATAAATATTAATAGTTAAAATGCTCTAAAATTAACATGCAAGTTTCATGAGGAAACATTTAGGTGAAAATTTTCACGTTTGTATGATCGAGAGTACTAATGTGCCAATTATAGATAATTGATGACTGAGAGTACTAATTTGCCACAAACAACAATTCATGGTATATACGTCAAAAACATGCGAACTTATGCCATTTAAATGCTATTTAGCCATAAGGGAAAAAAAAAAGCTTTCGGCTTATGTTATCGCCTTTCAAAAAAAGGAGCAGTAGTCCCAAAAAAAATTATGTACAATTCAGTTTTTGGAAGCAAGAAACCAAACCAAATCAATCCGTGTAAGCACATAGATAACGCTTGTAATTCTTATAATTGAATCGCCATCTTATTAACTATTACGTTTTTATTTGACGCAACATGTTAGAGATAAAGCTTGTATGACATCCTATTTTTTATATTTAGCAGTGGTCACCATAGATTTGTGTTTACTATATTATACGCAAGTATATTATACCATCCTATTAGTTATGTTCAGCGGTCCCCAGTCCCATAGATTTTAGCTTACTATATTACGCACAAGTGTATTATGCCTGCACGTATTGTTTTGATTTCTTTGATTTACATATACTGGTTTGTACCTTTTTTAAATACATTAAGCTTTCATAGTGTAATAAGAGAAAGGATTAATTATATTTTTTATAGACTGTAATTTATATATTATCTATTAATTAATATATTAATATTAATTGCTTACAAAAGGAATAGACAATGAGCACCAATTTTGCTATGTTATGAGAGAATAGAGTTTTTCCTTATCAGTGTAAGTTGATAGTTTAAGTGGTAGTGTATGTGGAAAATTTGCAATAAAGAGAATGAAAGAAAATAGACTTGTATTCCTTTAATCTCGATTACAATTGTATTTCCTGATTACAAAAGAGAGGAGAATCGATCTGGATTCTCCCCTTTGTTTAAATCTGGGTTCTTCACGGTGGCGATAGGGTGCCTCTCTCGAATGCTCGCATCGAGTTTGCTCTCCGTTGACGATCCGACGTTTTGATTCACTTGAACGATGTCTTTTCCTCACGATTTGACATTGTGGAGAACTTGCGTGGCAAGTTTTAGAACTCTGAACGAGTTTAGAAGAACTCTGTAAAGAGTTGATTTGAACCGAAAATCGGTTAATAAGCCAAGGTTGAAGGCTCTCTGTTGTCAAAGTTGAAGATGATCTTCGTTGGAGGATGATGCCGATCTCCTCAAAAACTCACCCAAGGATCTCTCCTGTTGCTGCCACGCCGAAGGGTCAATCTGAGCCAAGAAATTCCCACCTTGTTGCCAAGTCCCAGATCCAAAAAAGTCAGCCTGAACTCAATTGAGTTTACCCCTATTTATAGGGAATTAAGGGGTATAACCGCCCCTTTAATCCGCTCCTAAGTGAGGCGGAAACCCCTCAAATCGTGGAGGGAAAACGGTTCCTGCAACCATTCAGCTCGTGTTTGAACGAGTCAAATGCCCACGTTGGCGTGCAGGACCCTAACTCCGCGTTTTAGAATGGAGACGCGGAGTTGGGTACTCGTTGGGTGTTGAAAAACGCGAGGGTCGCTCGTGTTTTGCTTGTTGAAGCTTGGAAACGCAGGGGTCGCCTGCGTTTCAGGAATTGAAACGCGGAGATGACTTCCGCGTTTAGAAAGGGCTAGTTGACTTGTAGCCTCTTCTGTAGAGCGTTGTAAATACCATTATTGAATGATCTTCATCTTGGCTCCTCGAAAATATGAGAGTTGTCAGATTGTAACTCCCGATGTTGATTGTGAAGGTTGTTAATTAGAGCTTTCATCAGTTGTTGTGAAGGTCGTCATATTGTAACCTTCTACGTGAAAGTCTTCAAATTGTAGCCTTTTGGAAGTCGTCAGATTGTAACTTCCATCATCGGTGTTTGATGGGGATCAGTTATCTATTTTGATTTTTAGACAGCCTACAGGTAGAATTAATTTAAAAAAAAGATTGGTACAGTTTTAGTATTCGAGTTTACTAACAAATAGAGTTTAACCAGATGTATATACGATTTGTCCATCAAATATTCGTTTAAAATTTGATCATTTATTATTTGTATTATTACACATGATGTCATATTTTTAACTCACTTATCATTTTTACTTAAGTTTTATGAACAAATTTTAAGACTTAAATAATCTTAAATATATTTTCTAATAAAAAATTTGATTTAAATATATATACTATGAAGGAATAATTTTTATTATGAATTCAAATACTATTTGAAAATCAAACTTTTTAGTGAAATAAATATACTTTGATATTCGGTAAGTATTCGTGAATATTCATGAATATTTATCAAATACAAAGTATTCGAGTTTGAATTCGAAAAACTCTGTATATGAATATTAGATTACGCATTCAAATTCGATAATGTTAAACAAATACAAATACGAACAGTTTAGTATTCAATTCGATCAGTTTAGTATTCAATTCGATCGTTTACCACCCGTAATCTCCATATGCATCTTTACAATAAAAGAGTGCTGCTAACTGCAAAAGATAAAATTAAGCCATCTTCTTTCGCAGTTTGATAATTTTGAGCAGCCTAATCACCCCCTTGCACAAACAGAGTCCATCCTCTGCAATACTTCAGTTTTTGATAATATTCTCCCATGATAACTTTTTTGAATAACTATTTCTCCCATTATATCATTTCATAAAAGACTGAGAACGTCATGAGAAAGTCTAGTGCCAATCTTCAATAACCTATATTACATATATAAATAAGATTCGCAAAGCATAAGAACAATTACAAAAAGGATAAGAACATTTACAAAAGGATTGACATGATCAAACCAATCCACCAAAATCAACATCCAGATGACAAAAGCAGTTGTGCCAAAAAACCAAAATGCAACATTTGACATTGTCATCTCTTCGATCATCCAGCTGCCGTTTAAACTCCCTACTCTGCAACAAACCGAAAAAGAAAGACTTTCATACAGGATCTTATCTGAAGAGCATCTTAAGCTCCTCAAGACGAGCAGTCCTGACTTCATCATCAGTGAGAGCTCCTGCAATCATTCGCTGCTGCTTCACCTGCACCTGCTGCATCCTCTCCTCCACTGTGTCCTGTATGACGATACAATACTTCAGGTTTAGCTCAAGAAGCGTCAATCAACCAAAGAAGGATCAAAACTAACTGGAATTCTTGAATTTTAACTTCACCTTAACAATGAACCTCCTCACTATGACCTGCCTTTTCTGCCTAATTCGATGAATCCTCATGATCGCTTGCTCTTATACTGCAGGATTCCACCAAGGATCCTATAGTTTGCAACAGGAAACATAAAATCAGAGAGAAATTTATCAATGTTTACATATTTTAAGTGGTTTTGTGAAAAATTACCATCAGAAAGACATTGGAAGCAGCAGTCAGATTTAATCCTACACCTCCAGCCTTCAGTGACATTAACAAGACCTGACAATTTCAAAAACATGAGACGCAAACTCACAAATAGAAACATAAAGCCGTTTAATTGTGAAGAAAATGTTATTAATTACCGTCTTATCTCTGGTCTCATTGAACTCCTTCAAGACCCTTTCCCTATTCTTCTGATTCAGCTTTCCATCAAACCTTAAGTATCCAATATTTTTCTTACAAAGAGGAATCTCGAGCAAATCCAAGAATGAAGTCCATTGGCTACACACAATGCTCTTTTCACCTGAACCTGATCTCTTAATGCTCTCTATGCACTTAAGGAGCTCAGCGACCTTTGAAGAATCCTTCCAGTTCTCATGTGCATCAACCTGAAAATTATTCTCGTATGGGCATGTAATAAGGCTAGCTTCAGTCAGAGCCTTGCGGAAAATTGGGCATGGCCCACCAGCTGGACTCGACCAACTAGCAAGAAGGCACTCTCTGCACATTCTATGTGCACATGGAGTGAGCACTAGATCATCTGATGCTGATTCAAGGCAAATTGGGCACTCCGTTACATCCCCTCGACGAAGTCCATCAATTACTTCTTCTACATATGCTTTGCTGGGGGCTGAGTTTGATTCATGTAGAAAATGACGGGCTAGTTTGTTGAGATCTGCATACTTTTGATTTCCCTTTTGACTGAAAATGAGAAAAACAAATTAGCCTTTAGTTTAGTCTCGTACAGGAAGGAATTCTAGTTTCTTTCTTACCTGACAACTAGGAAAGGGTGGTTGCAGCATTGCCTCAATTTAAGAAGAAGCTCGAGTATGGAAGCATAGTTGTGAAGAACTTTTCCTTGTGCAACCAATTGATCAAACTTGACCTATGGTGTTTCAACCATGTAAGTGAATAATATATACAAGCCACATAATTTACTTTAATTTGATTGAGAAATGTGATGCAATCTAACCTTTGATTTCCTGAAAAGAGCATCATAGAAAACACGCTCAGCTTCTGATTGTTCACATTCCACAATCTGTACAGTGGCAGGAGGCAGAACGAGAATGGGCCTGCACAAAAGAGAATCAGAAGGTTGAAGCAAAGTGAAATGTTTTTTAATGGTAGTAAGGAGAGGAGAAAATCAACTTGCCTTCCATTTGTATCCTTTGTGTCCTTCGTTCTTCTAAGCATCAGTGATCTTAGAATACCTCTAACCAATCTTAACCCTCTTTCATCACCTTTCTCATGAGGCCCTTGAATCAGTTTCTGCCACCTAAAGAGATAAAGAAAGTAGGGAATGGCTGTAAATGCAAAATCACTAACTAATAAAAACTATTAATACACCGTCAAACATTCATTCTAATTAAGTGATCTACTTTTAAGACATAACTCCATAATTAAGTAACTAAAAATTATTAACCATATACAAAACGTATAAAACATGCAAGCATCTATTGATACTTAAATATTGAGGATTAGCTCACCCTATTTTATTATCACTTTTATTATAGAAATTAACTCATTTTTAATTACATAGAAAGCAAAATGGAGTAGCAGTAGATTTTATTTTTGACGTTTTACGAAGAAACACGGTATTTTGTCAAATGTTGCTGCACTTACCATGCCCAATTACACCATGGCTGGACCTTCAAGAAACGAAGGAGACTGTAGAGATCTTCCAAATTATTCTGCAACAACAAAAACATGAAAATCACAGCTAGTTGGTTTAAGTAATATAATCTTCAAGTATTAAGAGATCTCATAGGCATATCAGCCCAAATTATTGACCCACCTCTTAGATACAAGCATAGCAGTAGTGTGTAAATCAGAACGTCATATGATAGAGAGAAAAAAGTAATTACTGACCTGAAGAGGAGTACCAGTAAGACACCAACGGCAGTATGCAGTTAGAGCAAAGGCTGATTGGGCTACTTGAGCTTTTGATGATGTGATGGTGTGTGCTTCATCTAGTACCACTCTGTACCAATTAATTCTGTGAAATATGCTCGGTTTTGAATTTGAATTCTGGATAGAAGACAACTTTGCCATTCACGGCCAAAACTGCATATGAATTAGAAGTAGATAAAAAAGAATGTCAATAATCCTTACAGATTTAAAAGATGATTGTAGAACCCCATATGTTGTTAAGACCACATCATAAATGGCAATTTCTCTGGGATCATTTGTTCTGTCACAACCATAGTGAATGAATACAGAAATCGAACCAGGCCGTGAATGGGTCTCTAGCTCATCCTGGAATAATAATTGAACTGGATGCTTCAGTGATTTAAAAAGAAAAAGAACAGGATGCAGTTTTCCAAGACTAATACTAGAAGTAAACTAGGACTTTGAAAGTACTGTTAAAATAATAGATAAGAGAAATTGAATTTGTTACAGAGGCATAATGTGTGACAGTTACCTTCCATTGGCCAAGTAATGCCATGGGACAAACAATTAGGGTTCCTCCCTTTACAAAATTTGATTCTTCCTCAGGATTCTCCATTTCTATATCATGGTTTCATGATCTTACCCTTGGATTTGCAAGTATTAGAGAAATTTTCATGACAGTCTTTCCAAGCCCCGTTGCATCTGCTAAAATCTGCAGAGTGGATAAGTCAAATGCAAAGCCAGAGCACAAAAAAATCTCAACTAAATTACAAGTTATGACAAAGAGCCTTGATAAAAAAAAAAAACAGCATGGAGCACTATTGAACTTGTTTAAACTTTCAAATAAACATCTCAGATAGCATAAAAGTAAAGGTATCATTATGAATATCCTGCCTTAAACTGTCTGAATGTCCTATCTCAAACATTCTTCGCATGAGAAGGTGTAGGCTCACATGCAGTATGTATAAAATTTGATTCAAATTGCTCTATCATTGGTTTGCAGCCATGATATCTACTGCATTTTGCCTTAAAGAAGCATGTGCATACATCATCGCAGTTGCATCTATCAAATTATTTGCCTCAGGAGTATGCAGAAGATGAAATAAGAATAGGTCACAGTCTAGTGAACATTATTATATATGAATGGATTCATATGTTATTACTCCAGTTCTTCATGTACAGGCACCTATTAAAAGAACAAACTTAATACATACAAATGCATGTTCTTGCTCATGGATTTTGGAGAATTTTAAGCCTTGAGACCACACCTATTTAATTTCAAATACGATGATCAAAGCTTCAGTTTCCAATGTGCATAATCTTACACTATCAACTGATACAAGTACATGCATATATGGGGAAGGGCACCCCAGGAGATTGGTCAATTCTTATATTGACCAATTATATTGTAGCATGTGTATTTAATGTTTTGCAGTATGAACAATCTTTCTTCTCATATTAGATCTTAATATCAAATAATCTCTGTAGTAGAGGGGGGTGTATCTCATTTATGCACATGAGAAGAACTATTGCTGATATTCATGATAGTAAAAACGAAAATATATATGCACTAATCATTAATATTTCATTTACATGAACTATTTATGAGCAATAAAAAATATAAAGCAAATAACTCAGCAGTATATTGTGCCCCTCCCCCACCTTTTTTCCTAATAGGCCAAAACCTATCATATTTTCAAAACAAGGGCCTCAAATTTCAATGCGTAAATTAAAATGTGGAAGGGAAAGAATGTTTACCCCTCCTCGTGCCATCTGATTTGCACTAGGAAAATCAGCTATAGCTTCTCCAGAGAAAATATTCACATATATAGTGGATGCTCTCCTGGTCAAGACAAGATTGAATAGATTACGAACAAGTAACCACATAACAACAAAATTATTAATTTTGATAACAACATTATATTAAGAAATGTTTCTTCTTACGTATCACAAATATTGTACTCTGCCCAATAAGGATGAAGTGTCTTTTCTGCTTGCTGCCCCTTCTCTAGTTTTGACATCCAATAGAGGGCTTGTGCTTGGTATGGCCACAAACTACAGAGGAGTGCGCTTGGAGGTTCTGCCTCCTGTCAATTTCAACAAGAAAATTGCCATTAGCACAAAAATCCATGGTAAGTCGATTTTGGTATGGCCACAAACTACAAAGGAGTGTGCTTGGAGGTTCTGCCTCCTGTCAATTTCAACAAGAAAATTGCCATTAGCACAAAAATCCATGGTAAGTCAAAAAATGCTAAGGACAGCAAGTCCAGAAAAGCATTATGATTACCTCTAAGTCATAAAACTCTGCAGTGCCGACAAGTTTATTCAAAGAGGCCTCAGAGATCGCTTGTTCATCATCATCCTGTTCAGCATAAGTAGTGCCTGTTTTTCGCTGTTTTGCAAGACCCACAATTTGGGATTCACCATCACCCTGTTCAATTGCATTCACGAAAAAATAAGGGACGAGCTATTTAATTAAGATAGGCTACACAGAAGAAACATAATGGGATAACAATCAAAATCCTGATGTTCTTACTCTTAAACTTAGAGTTCGCTTTCCGGAATCAAGATCCTCAGGAGTGAATTCTGCCTATATCAAATAAAATCAAGATCCTCAGGAGTGAATTCACAAACGGAATGAGACACCTCGACCATTCTGGTGGAAGCTTACCAATCTAATAAAACCAAATGCACACATACCATTAATTTAAAAAAACCAACTAATATGAAGGAATAAAGACTTGCACATATATATAAGACTTGGTCACAAACCTCTCCAGCTCTCTTGGTAGAAAATCTTACAATCTCCGACGATGCAGCTGCAGCTTTCACCCTCACCCACCTTCTCCCATATTGCTTTTGAAAATCAGTCTTTGGAAAGGTAAAGTAAAAATTCTCACCAGGATCAATCTTCTTCTTCCCTCGACAAGTCCATAACCCAGCTACATAAGTCCATAACTCAGCTGCATCAACCTCAGGCACCAATTGAACCCTTCAATCTGTTACCGTCTCCGGCTTAATAGCCCTAATGGGCCTTGGATTAAGATAAGGAGCACAATGACTCCTTGCTAAAGCCTCCTCATACTCTTCTAAAGCCTCCTCCTTTGGAATAGAAACTCTATTAGAATCAGCCATCTCAACTTTTGTTCCTTGTTTTTTCTTGTTAAAAACAGTATTTGATTCTAAAATACTCGAGTTATCACCAACTTCCTCTTCAAGATTGACTTCAGTGTCTTTTTCGACGATCTTATCGGGAGTTCGGACTCTTACCTCTTTTTTAACGGGTTTTGGGTCTGCGATTAGCTCCGGCGAGTCGAGGAGGATGGCGACAGCGCGATCAGGGTTGTTTCCGGCGGCGGTTAGGGCTCCGATGATCTTTGATTCGGGGATTTTGTCGCCGATTACTGATCGGATGGAAGCGATCTCTTCGGCGAGCAAGAATTTTTGGGTTGAGAGCTTCGGATTCCTCAAGTGATGGCGGCATTTTTTGAGAGGAATTGGAACTAGAGTTAGAGATTTTAGAAGAGCAGAGGTCAGCCGACATAATTTCTGAGCTATATAGAGAGAGAAGAAAAATAGTCCCACATCGGGCGCGAGAGAGCCGAGGGCAAGGCATTGGGGCTATAAGAAAGAGGCGTGGTGGTTGGAAAGAGAGTATAAAGGGTCGGTTGGCTATGTATGCCACGCTCGCCCTCGACTGGTGAGTGCTGTATGGCTATCAAGACATATGGCCGACATAATTTGTGGGACTCAGCAGGGTTGGCTCGCTCGGCCGACCCTCTTTAACTATTGTTTAAGTTTTTTTACTAGCTTATTTTGAGATGTTAGGATTAGGATTTAAAGGAGATTTTGTTTTCTCTCCAAATTAAGTAACAAAATGGAGCGGGGGTACGTGGTGAGGTATTTTAGGATGGGGGTGGGGGGCAGAAAAATTATTCCTTTATATTTTCTTAAAGTTTTTTGACATTTGTGCAGGGGAATTGTACGCGTGTGAGCTATACGTATATAGAGACAGAGAAAAAAAAGGGTCCCGCACCGGGTGCGAGAGAGCTGAGGGCGAGGGA
>BQKN01019759.1:3498-14454 GCA_022839385.1 Asparagus kiusianus | reverse complement strand
ATGAAAGACATCCTTTCGTACCTGCAGGTGTTGTCAATCATGACATCAGTGATGGAAAGTGGAAATTCGTCTTTTGGACAGGCTGCGTTAAGGTTGCGAAAATCGATGCATATACGGACCTTACCGTTTTTCTTAGGAACTGGAACAATGTTAGCTACCCAGTCTGGGTGTTGTTCTTCCCTGACAAAGCCTGAGTCTATGAGCTTCTTCACCTCAGACTCAATTGCCTCCATGATCTCGGGACGGAACCGGCGTTGTTGTTGTTTTAACGGGTTTTGCATCCGGATCGATATTGAGACGATGCGTGGCCACTTTTGGGTCAAGACCAGGCATGTCTTCATAATTCGAAGCAAAGACATCTATATATTCTCGGATGAGAGATATGATGTCTTCTTTCTCGGATGATGATAAATCTTCGGCTATGAAAATAGGCTTAGGATCATGTTCGTCTCCCATGTTAACCTGGACCACTTTATCTTCAGTGGGTGGTTCGCGTTGTTCGAATCGCATATCCTATAAGATGTTAAGACGTTTGATCCAGGGGTCATTGGTCGATTCCATTAACCCTTCATCATCCCCTGCATCTTCATCTGGGTGATCAATTAAAACCATATTCACGGTCAGATTTCTAAAGAGAGGTCCGACACTGACATCGGACTCGTATGCAGACGTTCCGGCTGAGTGGTCCTGACGCAGATAATTACTTATTTCATTTTCTGAGACAGCGGGAGGTGTGACAAATCCTAAACCCCTTCTAGTTTTTTGGTAGTAATCTGGGGGTTTCCCCTCAGGGGTTAGGGACATTCGGATTGGTGTTCGCCTTCCCTTCCCGAAGTTTAGACCCTGCTTTCCGTCAAAGTCATACCCCATTTGTTTCATTAATCGAAGGGAGTTAGGTTCGTGATAATGGAATTGAGGAACTCCATCATCTTCCTCCGAACTTCTCCGTTTGAGTTGTATGGGTTTGACCTTCCCGAAACAGATCGGCTTCCGCCCTTTCCTTTTGGATGGGACTTTGAAGAAAGCCTTCTGTGCATCCTCTATTTCTTCATCTGAAACGAGGGATGACTCGATCGGCAATGTGAGTGATGCCTGTGCGCACAGTACGTGCCATGGGCCGGTACCTGCATTAGAATCATTCTCTATTTGTTTGTTTTTAGAGGGAACATCAGACAAGTACGCCAAAATAAAATCTTCATTAATGCACCACTCGCCCCCACTCGGTACATTATTATCACTCTCACTTGGACCCATTACATCAAAGTTTAATTCCCAAGGACAGTCTTCGTCAGGATCTGGCTCGATGTCAGCTTCGTTACCGCTGTCTACATCTTCTTTCTCCTGGGACTCCAGATAGAAGACGGAGTCGGTGTGGAAATTCTCGACTCCTCGTAAGGGGTATTTCTCTGCAATCAGAGTTCGAACTTCCCCCTCGTCGTTGGCATACTTCATGACTTGATGCAGAGTAGATGGGACAATGCGGTTCGCATGTATCCAGGGTCGTCCTAACAAAAGATTGTAGGACGTGTCCGCATCTATGATGTAGCAAGTCACCTCCGACTTAAGGTCTCCGATTTGACACCTGAGTTTGATCTTTCCCAGGGGTCGAGTGCTGTTTGCGTTAAACCCGAAGATGGTTGTCTGAGTTGTGTTCAGCCGATGTATAGGGATTCCTAACACCTGCATGACCCTGTAAGGCATGATGCTAAGCGCTGAGCCCAGGTCAACCTGAACACGGCTGATTTCGGAGGATCCGATATACCCCGTATAATACAAGGGTCTATCGTGTTGGTGCTTGACCTGCATATCTTCCTGAGTGAAGGATATGCAGGGTAGGCTTCTTGCCGCTTGCATACATTGTAGGCAAGTTTGTTCTTCAGAAGCTTCGGGAATTAGAGCGACTTGCGTAATGAAGCTCTCCGTATTCTTCAATGCCTCAATCAGAGCTTCCTTGGTAGTTTTGGATAACCTTAGGAGCTCATATAAGGTAATCCTGGCCGGTATGTTAGCCAGCTGTGCCATGACGTTGAATTGGAAGGGAGCACTTGACTCCCCGAGTTCCTGGTGAAGATTTTTATTGAACCGGAGCTCTTTTTGTTTGCCTTTGTCGACCGGCTTCTTCGGCACAGAACCCCCAGCGTCTTGGGGCTGTTCTTCCACCTCTTGAGCATTCTGGCCGTAATCCCTCAAGTAGGCTTTTCCTGACCGAGTGCCAGGGTTGTCTCCTGGATATGCTACCAGGACAATCCTCTCCTCTTCTGAATCAGTAAGAGGTTTGAGGTGGTCATTATTTTCGGTAACGGAGGGGCTAATCATGTTGGAAGATTTAGCCTTGCCTCTCTTCTTTCTGGACGAGGTGCTCGTCCACTGTTGATCTTCAAGCAAATCAGGGTGGACCCACGTGATTTCCCCTTTTGGGGTGGTGAGGGGTACCAACCCCATGTCCTTCTGACTATGCAAGTCAACATTCTTCAGGCGCATCTCTCCCTTACGAATGGGAACGACACCATTTGCAGTGGTCACCGGTGGGAAGTCGCCGAATTGGACCGCTATCAAGTTGGTAGACACGGTCTTCTGCTCGGGCTTCAAAGTGAGCACATTAGCATTTACCAAATTCTGTAAGATGTCTTTGAAGACGTAGCATTTTTTGGTAGGATGTCCAAGGAATCTGTGATAACGGCAATAGTTAGGGTCATCCACTTTCCCTGCTTCATCCGGCTTCCTGATTTCAGGCAACTGTAGCTTGTTGTTCTTTCGAAGCAATTGGAATAATGTATCCACGTGCTCCTCCTTGAACGAATACTGCTTGGGCGCTCTTTGTTGATTCGGCGCCTTGCCTTGCTTGGTAGGTAGTGGCACTCGCGTGTAGTCGGCTGCTAGAGTCTCTTTCCCCTTAGACCGCTGGGTATTTTGCTGATTGCGTTGTTGCTGTGGCTTGGGTTGTGGCACTTCTTCAGCTTTGACTCTCGCCACTATCTCTTCAGCTTGTTCTCCTTGTGAAACTAGTTGTCTCCAGGAGCGATACTCCGCCACTCCCATCTGAGCAAGGAGTTGAGTCTGCAGGTTGTGCCTGCAAGTTTCAACCAGGGTTGATTGGGTCATACCTGAGGGGCATCGCAATGCCATGCTACGGAATCTTTCCACGTAGGCTTTGATGGACTCTCCCTTCCTTTGCTTGGTGGCGAGAAGAGTTGGGACCGAAACCTCCGTGTCGTCCTCAAAGAACCTGGCCAAGAATAGCCTTTCCAGATCTACCCATTTTTGGATAGATCCAGCAGGCAATTTCATAAACCATTCAAAAGCAACTCCTTTAAGAGTGCCGATGAATAAGCGGGTCAAGATGGCGTCATTTGCTACTACATCCCCTGTCTGGGATTTGAAGTAGTAAATGTGCTGATTCGGCGATCCCGTGCCGTCGAACGGTTTCAAGGTTGGAGCCTTAAATTTTGGCGGGTAGGGAGCTGTATCCCATTCCGCAGGATAAGGTCGCACCGCTCCTTCTTCGCGGAGCTCGCTCCTGTTAGCAATTGCATTGAGACGAGCATCTAGCTCATCCACTTTGGTGGACTGAGGGTGCAGTTCTCTCTCTGTTTCCTTCTCGTTTTCGAAGGAGGATTCCAGATTGTGAGTTTCACGATCTGAATGTTCAGTCGCTTTTTGTTTTTCCTTAGATATGGTTCTTCGGGAAGATTCAGGTTTGTGGCTTTTTTCAGCCGGAAGCTGGGCCAACATATCCTTCACTTGGAGAAGCGTCTCCTGTTGTGCTTGGAGCATGACGTGATGTTCGTCGACTCTCTTAGCCAAGTCTTCATGATTCCCCGTTGTGTAAACAGAGACTTCACGAGCTACCACAGAGCTAGAAGATTGGGATTCGGCTATCGCCGAATTTTCCTCGTTAGAAGCGATCCCTTTAGCTAACCTTTGGTAGTTAACCGCGCGAATGGCCCCTGTCCGAGTCCGGGTATGTTGGTATACCCCTTCAAATTCCTCGCACCTTTCCCGAACAGTCGGGGAATGACTCCTTTGTGATTCTTCAGTATCAGTGTAGGCTGTCTAAAAATCACAATAGATAGCTTATCCCCCATCAAATACCGATGATGGAAGTTACAATCTGACGACTTCCAGAAGGCTACAATTTGAAGACTTTCACATAGATCGCTGAAGGTTACAATCTGACGACCTTCACGACAACTGATGAAAGCTCTAATCAACGGCCTTCACAATCAACATCGGGAGTTACAATCTGACGACTCTCATATTCTCAAGGAGCCAAGACAAAGATTACAAGATAATGATCTTTGCAACGCTATGACAAAAGAGATTACTTGGTGATAATCTCTTCAAGGCAAGATGCGGAGGTCCTCCCCGTGTATCAACACCAAGACGCGAAGGTCATCCCCGTGTGTCAACATCAAAACGCCAGGGTCGAACCCGCGTTACAACATCAAAACGCTAGGGTCGAACCCGCGTTACAACATCAAAACGCTAGGGTCGAACCCGCGTTACAACAAGCTAAACGCGAGTGACCCTCGCGTACGTGGGATTCAACCAAACATCGACCCACGCATTTCCAAGCTACAACAAGTCAAACGCGAGCGACCCTCGCGTTCATTGGTGTTCAGCCAACACCCAACCTCGCGTCTTGATTCTAAGACGTGAGGTTAGGGTCCTGAACGCCAAGGTGGGCGTTTGACTCGTTCAAGCACGAGTTGAACGGTTACAGGAACCGTTTTCCCCACGATCTGAGGGATTTCCGCCCCCACTTGGGAGTGGATTAAGGGGTCAGTTACACCCTACTTAGGAGAGATTAGGAGCGGTTACACCCCCCTAATCCCCTATAAATAGGGGTAAACTCAACTGAGTTAAGGGTTGGCTTCTTGGGGTCGGTCGGTTGGAGTTTCTAGGCGAGCTACAGGAGCTTTGGAGCATTCTCGGATCCAGAGATCGGCAACAAGAGCTTCTTCAATCATCGGATCTGGAAGCATTCTTCAGCAACCGAGATCAAGAGGCTTTGATCCTTGGCTTATTAACCGGACTTTCGGTTCAAAACAACTCTTTTACAGAGTTTCCAACTCGTTCAGAGTTATCAACTCATCAAGAGTTTCAAACTTGCCATGCAAGTTCTCCACAACGTTAAATCGTGAGGAGAAGACATCGTTCCAGTGAATCAAAATGTCGGATCGTCAACGGAGAGCAAACTCGACGCGAGCATTCGAGGGAGGCATTCCATCGCCACCGTGAAGAACCCAGTTTTAAACAAAGGAGAAAACCAAATTCGTTTTCTTCTCTTTTGTAATCAAGTTGTAATTGGAATTAAAGGAATTCAATTCAATTTTCTTTTATTCTCTTCTTTGCAAATTTTCCAACAAACAATCAGGTTGCGGGGCTTTCCCTCGACCAATCATATTGATAGTGACCTGAGGGTACTCAGATTCATCTATTTTCTTTCTGTGTCGGCGTTGTCGTTTGGCAGGCCTAACGACATTTGTTAACCTGTCGAACACAGATTGCCGAGGCGTAGATGCGCAATAATGGCACTCCGAAAGGACCGCCGAAATAAGCCTCTCACATTGGCATGAGTGAGCTGCTTGTATTGTTGGTTTTCCTCTTGACAATAATTCCCGCAGATCGGGAATTTGGGAGGAACTTTTCCCCGGGCTTGGAAGTGGAGATGGAACCCCCTGCCCTTGGGTAGGTGAGACTGGTTCTTATCGAACGTGGATTTTGAAACCACGCTGATCTTTCTGAACCTGGCGGACCTCTTGAAGATCGCGTTCTCGAAGAACAGCACCAGAGGGGCGTTCTTGAAGATTAACGCGAGGGTCGCGTTGGGATTTGTAAACGTTAGGCCGAGGCCTACATTTAAATGATGAAACAGACCCGCGAGGGTCCTGTTTTGTTTGAACGCGCCCCTGGGGGTCGCGTTTAATTGGTGAAACAGACCCGCGAGGGTCGTGTTTTGATTGAACGCTTCCCTGAGGGTCGCGTTTGACAGCTTCCTTCTGAGGGCTGTGTTTTGAGGAGACAACGCGCCACTCAGGATCGCGTTTCAGCTGAATTAGCCGAGGCTCGTAGTTGGGCTCATTGCCACGAAGCGAGCGTTCTGTTTTGGGAACGCTAAGTTCGGCTGAAGTTTCAGGAACGCGATCTTCGCGTTGAGCCTACATTCGGCTCTCACGTAAGTGTGCTCGTCGTATGGATCTTCTCCGTCGGCGAGTGGCGTTCTTCTTGGCTTGTTTCAAAGCCTTAGCAGCAGCGTCGTTGACACTTATGGAACTCGTCTCCTCCAGGGGACGTTTATGGCCCGAAGCATGCCTCGCTGACGCGGATGTGGGATCTTCTGCCAACAGAGCCAGTTTGAGTTCCTGGCCGAAGGAGAGGGCTTTCTTCGGCACTTCAACAACAGAATTGATCTCCTTGGAGATCTTGCGGACACCATGCTTAGCCTTGGGGCTAAGCGATCCAGAGGATAAAGCTTCCTCATATTTTGCTTGATCAAACTCTACGACGAGAGTTTCTACAGTAGTTCTCATGAGATGGACGTCGGATTGCGCCACCACTTCTTCATCGGAGAAGCTAGTCCCCAGCGGAGTCACCATTTTTTGTATGTTGAAAAAAATTGCAAGGAAGAGAATAAAAGAAACTTGAATTGAATTCCTTTAATTCCGATTACAACTTGATTACAAAAGAGAAGAGAACAAATTTGATTCTCTCCTTTGTTTAAAACTGGGTTCTTCTCAGTAGCGATGGAATGCCTCCTTCGATTGCTCGCGTCGAATTTGCTCTCCGTTGACGATCTGACCGTCTCTTATCTCGTGGGAACGATGAACTTCTGTGGGAAGTTTTTATACGTAACTCTTTAATGAGTTTAAGAACTCTGAACGAGTTAGAACTCTGTAGATAGAATTGTTGGAACCGAAAATTCGGTTAATGATCAAGCTGTTGTTCTGTTGTTGAAAAATCCTTTCAGATTTAATCTTCTGAGATTGATTCAAAAATCCTATCTCCAAGGATTTCACTACTGCTGTTGAATCACCGAACCTGAGTGGTTGAGATCTTGAATCACCTCCAAACCCGTGCGGTTTAGATACTGAGAATCCAATCTGCCCAAATCCAACCCCTTGCTTCGTTGGGTTTGTTGAGTTTTTATAGGAAGATTAGGGGTGTAACTGCCCCCTAAATCCGCTCCTACGTGGGCGTGATTTCCTCAGATCGTGGGGAATCAGTTCTGAAACCGTTCGACTCGTGTTTGAACAAGTCAAACGCCCAATCTGGCGTTCAGAACCCAACTTCGTGTCTTAGGATTGAGACGCGAGGTTGGGTGTTAGCTGAACATTGATGAACGCGAGGGTCGCTCGCGTTTTGGCTTGTTGCCTGCTTGGTGACGCGAGGGTCGGTGTGGGTTGAACCCCTACGAACGCGAGGGTCGCTCACGTTTGATTTGTGACTTGGAAACGCGGGGGTCGCCTGCACTTCCATAATTATGACGCAGGGATGACTTTCGCGTTTTAGAAAAAGTTTGTTGACTTGTGACTTCTTCTGTAAGGCGTTGCAAAGACCATTGTTCTGTAATCCTCGCTTTAGCTGTTGTGGAGTGTGAAAGTCGTCAGATTGTAACCTTCACTGTAGATTATGAAGCCTGCTGAATAGAGTTTCCATCAGTTGTCGGAAGTGTCGTCGAATTGTAACCCTTCTCGATCTATGTGAAAAGTCCTCCATTTGCAGTTTTCGTTTATCGACCCGAAAACTATTTGATTATAGCTTCCGTTGTAGGAGCTTTGACGGGAATCAACATCCATAGTGTCTTTCAGATGAATATTTGCCCACAGCTCTCTACCAAGCAACTCACCAACTAAGTCCAACCTTTTATTTCTGAAATCATCCCACTGCTCATCAGCATCTCTAATAGTTGCTAATATAATATTGGTCATGTTGTTGTCGCAACCATCAAGATCAATCATCTCAGAAATGAGGTAGTGTTTGTGGTGATTGTGGAGTTGCGGATGCAGTGATTTGAAAGTCATTTAATTGTAACTTATATTGTCGGGGCTTGTTTTAATTAGCTATCCATTGTGATTTTTAGACAGCCTACAGTATCAGAGTTTGGTGCTCTTTGATTTAAGGTCTAATCGCATTGAGTTAAAGATCCAAGTTATCTTTTTGTGCCAATCCAATTTTTGATTTTTGCTTTGCTTGCATATATATACATTATGGATATGCACGGTGCAGCTTGTTTAGGTTATGCCATGAATGTTACTCATTGTTTAGATAATTTCTCCTATGCCCAATGGTGTGTTAGATTTAAGCTATTTGTTAGATCTAAACATTTTGAATTATGAAAAATTATAGATTGTGCTTATATTGTACCCACCTTGGAGAAATCTAAGTGGAGTAAAGATGATCTTAGAATGATTACCATGAACAATATTTTGTTAGAATACTTGCTAAATGCTTTTAACTCATCTCTCTCTAACAAGTTTGTTCATTTTGATAGTGCTTACACCTTATGAAAACTTATTAAAGCATATTAAGGGGACTTGAAGGCGATCCGACAAGCTTTGGAGGATCCCGCTTCAAGTTCAAAAGGAGCGTCATGCACACGAGCACTAGGCGATAACCCTAGTGAGGTTTGTGAGTTCGAAACCACTAATGGTTTATCTAGTGATGAACTTGCTTGTGCTAGTAAAAAATTATTGCATGCCTATAACATATTGCATAAAATTTTTATTGATTTGCAAAGCAAGCATGAAGATTTAAAATCCGATCATGAGAAGTTAGCTTCCAAATTTGATATCATTTCTCAAGAAAGTATTGCTCTTCAAGAAAACAATGATCTGTTAAATTTAGAAAATAATAATTTGAAATTAAATATTACTAACTTGACTCATGATAAAAATAATATCATGTTAGAAGTAAAGAACATACAAAATGATACTGCTTCTTTCATAAATGACAATTTATGTTCTACTTCTATTAAAAATGCATATGTGCCTAATAATGATGAGTTGAATCTTGTTAAAAACCGTATTTCATCTTTAGACTCAACTCTTGTTACATGCATAGATAATCATAAGAAACTTATGAACATGTGTGCTTCTTATGAACATGTGTGCTAAGTCTCATGCTACTACATCTAGACATCTCATACACCATGCACACATGTATAGCAAAATTTACAAGTGTTCAAATTGCGGCCAAAAAGGCCATATTGCTAAATTTTGCTAAGATGCACATAAACCTACAAAGATTAATATTAATGCTCCTTGTGCATCTCATAAGGCTTCTTCATCACACACATATTTACATGCACCTAAAGTTCATCATAAGCATGCTAATGTGTATTCATGTGATTATTGTGATCGTTTTGGTCATTTGGCCAAATATTATTTTGATTTGAAAAATAAATCTCATTTGCCAAAAGTTTCTAGTAGACCACATGTTTATAAATGTAATGTTTGTGATAGATTTGGCCACTTAGGAAAGTTTTGTTTTGATAATGTTTCACATTTGCAAAAAACTTCAAATAATTTACCTTTGTTTACAAATGTTCCACATGCAACTTTTAATGATCAACATAAGCAAATTCTTCCTTTCCATTGTACATATTGCAATCGGAAGGGTCATTTGAGTGATTATTGCTATGACCGATCCCGTGCACCACATATGCCCAAGAGGGTTCATAACCCTAGGACTTTGAGCTTGAATGATAGGGGTCATGTCCCTAACCAATCTAGCACTAAGAATTCTTGGATGCCAAAATAATTTTTAAACCAAGAATTTTAGTACTTTTACTTTTTCCTTTTCTTGGTTTTAAAAATTATGTTTTAAAATCTTTGGTTATGAAAACAATTTTTCTTTTATCAAATCTTTGTTTTCATGATTATTAGTTTTGGTTTTGATGAGAGATTTATGTTCATATAACCCTCCGGATTTATTAGGTGTTTATTCCCAAATCTTGCTTACCGGATGCTAAAATATTTATATGGGTTGATACTAGCTCAAGAGCTAGATATAGTTGCCTCTCTTGATTTTTTTTTAAAATCAATGATGTTTTGGTTTTATGATTCAAACTTTGATTTATGATTTCATTTGAGTGATTTGTTTTCTTTTAAAAACTTTTTTCATGGTTCTCATGTTTCCTCATTCTTTTGCTTTCATAAATTCATTCATACATGGTTTTTATGCTTGAGAAATGAGACACTATGTTCACTTTGATATATTTATATATGTTCTCATTGTCTTTATGTATGTGAGTCGTGTTTAACATATTTTTTATCTATGCTTGCTCACATATGTTTGCCATGATCTTCATTTCATATATTCTATATGGCATTTTGATAGGGGGAGCAATCACTATATTTGTTTTATACTCACACACGCTTATATGTAGGGGGAGCTTTCGCTCTCTTCTCTCTTGTTGGTTTCCCATTTTTGATGTTGTCAAAGGGTGAGAAATATTGTGAGTATATTCTTTCTTGTTTATATGCATGATATATTATACTTTGTATATTCATTTCCTTTCATGCATATATCCTTTTTGTAAATTGTTTGTCATCATAAAAAAGGGTGATATTGTTGGTCTCTTTGTTTTGATAATGTTTAACAAATAATTTACCACTAATGTTGTTTGTCTAGTATTTGTGTTTTCTATTTATTATAGACAAACAACGAGTTGGAGGATGGATGGAATTACGCATTCACGATCATATCCAATAGAGGTTAGTGGAATTATGGAGTGAAGCCTATGCAATTCAAATTGAAGATCTAAGTTCTAGCTTCATCCGTAATGTGTACCAAGTTTAGCTACAATGAAGATCAAGATCAAGCTTGGGTAACATTAGTTTAGGTTTATATTATGTGTGTTAAGTACTTAAGCTCAATATTATACACACACATTATATTGGTTTTCATATATATATATATATATATATATATATATATATATATATATATATA
>BQKN01019725.1:882-13345 GCA_022839385.1 Asparagus kiusianus | reverse complement strand
TGGTATGTTCACCATTGAGTAGGTTGAAATTATATTATATTAAAATATAGTTAATTTTACTAACTATATTATCCTATTCATTATATCAAAAGCAAAGAACTATCTGTAATAATGTAGTGTAATACTATATACTCAATAATTGGGGGGTTATGTGTGGGGCGTAGTATGAGCTAGGTAAAATTTTTTTATTATCAATATATAATTAATATTATAAAAATATAATTTTTATTCAATTAAGCACTTATCTTTAGCCTCTTCACATTCCTAAACTCTTAATTAATTATCTATCAATTTTCTATTTAGTCACTCACCCATAACTTTAATGTTCTTTAATTCTATTCATTAATCTTCATCACTTTGCAATCAATTTCCCCAGCCTATTTTAATGCAGGCGTTACATGATTTACTCTCCTCTCTACTAATGCAATTTTCACTTTTTTACCCTCTCAAATTTTAATAATCACAATTATGCTCTCTAAAGATTTTACCATCATCAATGCCTTCCCTCAATTGAATTCAAATTACTGTTCATTTCATCGGTTCATCTCCTCTTCATCATAAAAAATCTTTTTAGCCATGAAACTTATAACAAATTTTTTTTGCTCTTCCATATAAGCATGAACGCTTCATTCTTACTCAGTTTATAGGTGCAGGTGTTAATATTCGGAGCATAGTCGAAGTGGCCGTCAAGCTGGTATGAGAAAGTTTAGAACTTGATTTTTGAGAAAATAACTACTTTGAATTGAAATTACTAGTTTATATATTGGAGTTAAATTTATATGCATTGTCAATGAGAACATCAGCATACGCTAAAAACGTTGAGCATATACTTTGTGGTTTCACATAAGAGTGTGCATCATTGTTGATATAGATTAAGATTACTTCTTCTACAGTTTGGTAGAGACGTAGTTGAGCTGAACTTATATTGATGATGGTAATTTTCTAAAGTAAGCAATTTTCCTTCTTATTGTATACTTCTCATTCCTCAATTTATATGCATGCCATTCTTATTGTGACGCCCCTAGTTTCAACAAGGTTGCAGTCCAAGGTAAAACTAAGAATGTCAAACCTGTCACGCACTACACCACGTAATAACACGTTTTACCATCATAATTACTATCTATCTAGTGGAATCAACAACATGTGTAAGTACAGAACATGTAATAGAGAATATACAAAAGGAGTACTAAACAACAGATATTCAGAAGAATAATCATTTCCACTGATATAAATGGATAAGTCTCTAAAAAGGAAACATCTGATCTGAATACAAATGTCTCGACATAAGAAATCAACTGAGCTGATATTGAGACACATTGCCTTTACAAAACTAGAATAAATACTCAAATGTCTTATAAATACATCTACTATGGAGTTCTGACATAAACTGCTAGTAGAAACTATAGATAATAGCTAGAGTGACTCCATCAAGCTACGGCTCTCCGTGCACCTAGTTTGTTACCTGAAAGTGAGGAAACAATGAGCGTCAGAGCGCTATAGCGAGTAACATCTCAACCAACCCCAAGGGAAAAAGGGCTAGAAGGATAAGAAAATATCTGATAATATATATAGATAGCCAAACATCGACTGTGATAATAAAATAGAGGTTTGATGTTTAGAAATTTACAACACAAGCATAGGTACGTCTCCCTTAGCTCAAATTGTAAATAGCAAAATATCAAATCCAAAAGCTATAACGTGGAGTAATAACTCCATCTCCAACCTAAATATCAATGACTTGTCATATGTCAAATATATACTCAACTCGTGGTCTGAAATGAATAAATGTTCAAAATATGATCTGCAATAGCTTAAAGTCTAACACGAGGACTGTAGTGGATTATAGTCCAACACGAGGACTTTGATGATTATAGTCCAACACGAGGACTTTAATAACTTCTAGTCCAACATGAGGACTTTGATAGTTTATAGTCCAACACGAAGACTTGATAGCTTATAGTCCAACACAAGGACTGTAACAAGCAAATAGTGTCAGAAATCACATATATACCGTTCACCCTCATGCCCCGGTGAATAAATCTAAAACTCATGTCTGTAATTAACTCATGTATACAAATCTCAGTGTATATCAAACCTATATAACCCAGATATTATGCCAGCCACATAACTCCCACGTGAACAACAAGCCATGCAAAAAACAGGGCTCATGGTCGACCGCCAACATCCGCGATCGACCACGCTACGAGCAGAAAGGTTCTACTCATCTGCGCGCCCAGCGGTCGACCATCACGGTCGACCGCGCAAGAGACAGAAGTTTGCTGCTTCTGCTGTGCGCACGGCGGTCGACCACTACGGTCGACCGCGTAGGTTTTGAAATTCTTCTACTGGTTCTATCACGAGGGTTTTGATTCCAAAATTTGTGTACGACGATTATAACCACTATCAACCTTATACACATGATATATTACATCAAGAAACATGTGAGAAACAGACTAGTCACTATAGGCAAAGCAAAATATAATTAAACATACGTATTTGTGTCGAAACCTTCGAAAACAATTATTTTTCTTTCAAATCTCTAGTTAGAAACAATTTCAGATCCAGATCTGTATTAAGAAAAATCGTGAGTAATCTTTATTAGCTGAAAACTTGTTCTTCTTGCAACATATTATATATAGATCAATCTTTGTACATAAAATAACACGTTAGGCTCACAAATCATATGAAAACATCATTAGAAAAGATTAGAAACATGGGTATAGGATTGAGTGAGATGAAACTCGCCTGAGGAGTGATGAACTACTCTCAGCAACGTCGTAAGACATTCTCCTTCGCTGGAAATTGCTGGACCTCACTCAAACTCCTCAAAATCCACCAAGAAACACCTAAAGAAAGAGCTTGGGTTTGCAAGAGGGAGGGAGGAGGCTGCGAGGGTTTTTCTCAGATGAAGAAGAGGCTCTCACGAATTACAACAATATATATGTCCATAAACCCGACCCAAAAACCCAAACTGACCCGAAAAAATAAAACTAGCAAAACTCCCAACGGTCGACTGCCACAGTCGACCGCGCAAGAGATAGAGGCCTCTTTCCACTACTGCGTACGCGACGGTCGACCGCTACGATCGATCGCGCAGGTTTTCTCCTGTTTGTGCATGTTGTGTGTGTGCTGGTCTTGACACTTGATCTCTCTCATATAAAATATACTTGTTTGATCCCCAAACACTTGTTATCGTATTCATATATGATATAAACATATATTTCATAATAAGAATTCATCCACTGTATTTTACGGTGTTTTACATTCTTCCCCCCTTAAAAGAATTCCGCCCTCGAAATTCCGAAATCGTATCTTAAACATTAATAATACAAGGGGAATAGTTAAGTTCCCACATACACATCTCATAGCATAAATTTTTTAGATATGAACATAGTAATATCTAAAGTTAACAAGTCTAAAATGCGAGTGTTCACACCTTAATCCCTATCAAAATGGAATTAGTACTTTGGGCGAAAAATCCAAACAAGGAACCACCCATATATATACCATGTATCCAAAATGGTTAAGAATTAAGTGATAATACCCCCATTCTAGTGTTAAAAATAAATATGACTATTCAAAATTTTCATAAAACATAAGAAAGCATAATCCAAATAATTTACCTGCTCAAACAGGTGTGAGTAGTCGCGACGCATATCCTCCTTGCACTCCCAAGAAATCTCCTCAGATCCTCTCCGGTTCCATTGAACTTTCACCAAAGGAATTACCTTGTTTCTAAGTTTCTTGTATTCTTTAGAAAGTATACAAACTGAGATCTCAATCATAGTCAAATCATCCCGAAGCTCGATCTCCGGAGCATCCAATACTCGCTATCTTTCCTCGTTATGTAAGTGTTTCTTAAGCATAGAAATATGAAATACGTCGTGCACACTAGTCATTGATGCTAGAAGGTCTAGTCTATAAGAAACAGCCCTAATTCGCTCCACAATCTGAAAATAGCTAATATATCTCGGGGCAAGCTTTCCCCGTCTACCAAATCGTTGTACGCCCTTCATCGATAATACCTTTAGCATAACAAAATCTCCTACCTGAAACTCCAAAGGTCGACGTCTGTGTTCCACGTAACTCTTCTGCCGACTCTGAGCGGTTAGAATACGCTTCCTAATCAATGCTACCTTTTTGGTAGTCTATCTCACAAGTTCTGGTCTAAGTAATAAGCTATTCTCTGGCTCTGCCTAATATATAGGGGATCTATAGGGCCTTCCATATAATGTCTCATACGAAGCCATACAAATCGTCGCTTGATAACTATTGTTATAAGCAAACTCTATCAATGGAATATGATCCTCCTAGCTGCCTTAAAAATCAATGATACAAGCCCGTAACATATCCTCCAACACCTGGTTCACTCTCTCTATCTGACCATCTGTCTGACGATGAAAAACACTGCTGTGTAATAACTTGCTGCCGAATGAATTCTGGAAACTCCTCCAAAAGTATGAGGTGAAAACTGATCCTCGATCTGATACAATCGTGTTTAGAACTCCGTGAAGTCGAACTATCTCTTGGATAAATATCATCGCATATGTCTCTGTAGTATAAGTAGTCCTCACTAGAATAAAATGTACCAACTTCGTCAACCGATCTACTATCACCCAAACTGAGTTGTTCCCCTTCTTCGACTTTAGCAACCCTACAATAAAATCCAAAACTTGCACTTGCTAAATATAGCGTATAGCTGATGCTCCCTCAAAGTCTGCAAAGCTAATCGTAGATGCTACTCGTGCTTCGACTCCAATCTCGAATAGATAAGAATATCATCGATGAATACAATCACGAACTTATCGAAGTATAGACGGAAGACCCGGTTTATCAAATCCATGAATACCACGGGTGCATTGGTCAATCCAAATGGCATGACCAAAAACTCAAAGGACCCATATCGAGTCAGAAAGGCGGTCTTAGGAATATCCATCTCCCGAACCCGTAACTGATGATAACCAGAACAGAGATCAATCTTTAAAAAATACTACACTCCCTACAGCTGATCAAACAAGTCATCAATCCGGGGTAAAGGATATCTATTTTGGATAGTGACTTTGTTCAACTCACGGTAGTCGATACACAATCGCATACTACCACTCTTCTTCTTCACGAAGAGGACCGACGCTCCCCACGGAGAATGGCTCCGACGAATAAAGCCCTGAGCTAACAACTCATCCAACTGGGTCTGTAGCTCCCTCATCTTAACAGGTGCCATGCGATAGGATGCTCAGGATATCGGGGCTGTACCCAGCTGCAACTCAATACAAAACTCTACCTCTCTCACAAGAGGCAATCCAGATATGTCCTGAAAGACATCCTAATAATCTGAGACAATTCTAGTCTTTCATATATCCGCACTCTGATTTCGAAGCATCATCTCCTTGATGTATGTCAGTAATGACTCCGCAAACTGGTTCCCCTGAGAGGTGACCACAACTAACTCGGACCCATCGGACGCTCGCAAATTGACTGTTTTCACAAAACAGTCGATACTAATATGGTAGAAAGATAGCCAATCCATACTAAGAATGACATCAAACTCTGACATGCTCAACACTATCAGATCTACACCAAACTCGGACTCATCTAAGCTGATAATACACCTCCTACAAATGCTCTCCAAGAGTGACATCTCACCTAGTGGGGTGGAAACTGACAAAGAAACATCTAGAGGCTGAGCTACGAGTTGAAGTCTAATCATAAAAGCATAAGATATGAAAGAGTGGAAAGCCCCCGAATCGAAAAGAATACGGGCTGGAAAAGAGTTCACGGAAAACATACCCTCCACTATGGCCCCGCTAATGCCACGATCACGAGGAACCACTGCATACACTCTGCCTGTGGCTGGAAGCTGCTCTGCTGCTGGAGGTGGAGCATATGGAACTACCTGCCCCTGAGGAACCTCCTAAACTGTACAAACCTGTCCCTTAATTTTTGGTACCACTGGCGGTGCCTCCAATCTTATTTGTTGGTCTTGACCTCGACTCTGAAATCTGTTCTGCTGTTGATTCTGCCCTCTTCCTTGCTGGGCTCCTGCTGGTGCACTACAACACTCTGATGCTTTATGGCCAAGCTTGTGACACTTAAAAAAAGTGCCCTGGAATTTGCACTGCTGAGGCGCTCTCTGATCCTGCTAAGATCCTCTCCTATGAGGGCCTTGCTGCTACTGCTAGGGTCCTAAAAAAGGCACCTTATTCTTGCCCTTTTCCTTAGTGTTCCCTTCCTTATCCTTCTGGAATATAGCTGACTCATTCTCTTGAGAAGTGGCAGCATCTGCTACCTCTCAAACTAAATAAAACCTCCTAGAAATAAGATATCGATGAAGGTTAGGGCAAAGTACTGCTAAAAATATCTGAGCCTGGCGCTCTCCGGTCTGCCACATGCCCGTGAAATGAAGTAAGCTCATAATCTTGCTCTCAAAGTTAGCTACAGACATGTCTCCCAGAGACAATCTGGACAACTCAAGCTCTTTCCCGGCCCATGCTGTAGAAGAGATATACTGCTTATCGAAGAAGTAGGTGAAATCCTCCCTGGTGAGTGTCATTCTCTAATCTGAAGTGAACTGTAGTCAATACCATCTCCCCACATCTCCTTTGAGACTGTAAGATGCCAACCTCTGTTTCTGAACTAATGTCACATTAAGTATATCAAGAATGTTGCCTACATCCTCCTTCCACTTATATGCTGCAAGAGAATCTGATGATCCCTAAAACTCTTGTGCCCTCATCTTCTGGTATCTCTCCAATAGGCAGAGCCAAGTCTCCTGCTCTGCTGCTCTATCCGCAACTGTCTGCAAGGTAGGTGCGGGTGTGACCTCTAGAAAATCCTCCGCAACGGGAATAGCTGGAGCTACTGGTGGTGGAACTACTGGTGGTGTGATGTGATTCGTCACAAGCTCCTCAAGTGCTGCCATCCTAGAGGTTATAGGAGGCATTAAGTCTATCAAGTACTGGGGAACCTGCTACGGCTCGGGTGGAGCCTGCTACGGTGCTGGTGGAGCCTGCTACGGCTCTGTCTGACCAGCTCTCCGAGTATGAGGTCTACAATGTCCTGCCATCTGAGCATATAGAGAAAAGTTTGTAGGTCCTCGAACAAAACATATAAGAAATTTATATCATATATCATTCACTCAAAAACTTTTAATATCACCACAAAAAAAAATATTTGTAATTTTTGAATACGCGTATATAACGTCCTCACTCATTCTAGAATTTCTAGCGGACTCTATACACGAATCTTAAGAAACTCTACTCTAACTTCACGACTCGACACAGGATGATCCTAAGGATACTAGAACTAGAGCTCTGATACTAACTGTGACGTCCCTAGTTTCAACAAGGCTGCAGTCCAATGTGAAACTAAGAATGTCAAACCTGTCATGTACTACACCGTGAATAACATATTTCACCATCATAATTACTATCTATCTAGTGGAATCAACAACAGGTGTAAGTACAGAACATGTAATAGAGAATATACAAAAGGAGTACTAAACAATAGATATTTAGAAGAATAATCATTTCCACTGATATAAATGGATAAGTCTCTAAAAAGAAAACATCTGATCAGAATACAAATGTCTCGACATAAAAAATCAACTGAACTGATATTAAGACACATTGCCTTTACAAAACTAGAATAAATACTCAAATGTCTTATAAATACATTTACTGTGGAGTTCTGACATTGATACGAGTTGCCATGCGAGCATCCTTTGGTCGCGGAATAACCAAAAGGTGGGTTGAGAAGAGGATGACCAAAACACAAGAACAATTCAGTATGACGAAGGAAAATACCTTCTCTAGATTATGAGTATGAAAAGATTATAATCCCTCTCTCACAATCTCACTAGAATCGAGAACAACCTCTCAACTCTCTCTCTAAACCCTAATACAAAGATTAGAATTTCTCTCTGATCTAAGATCTCTAAGATCTTCATAATCTAAACCCTAATCCTTTTGATCAGGATCTCACTTAGACCTAAAACCCTTTAGGACTACATCTTGGCCTCTAACCTCCTTGTCTAGAACCCTAAACAATCCCTATTTATAGGGTTTACAACGTGGTGGCAATCTTGTAAATAAACAAACCCAAAAGGAACAGGAATCCCTGTTAAAACAGAATCAAAAACGAACCAGGAAAAGCCAAATATCGCGATCCGGTCGACCGCCAATCCTGGTCCGGTCGACCGGCCAGAGCGCTTCTGCAAATCCCTACCTTGTGCAGGGTTCTTCGGTCGACCGGCATGGGTGCCGCGGTCGACCGGCCAGAACCCGACCCTGTTTTCCTGATCTTTTGCGTTTCGCTCCTTCTGACTTCTTTCGCTATCCTCCATGGCTTCAAGCACCCTTCTATTCTCAAGATATCATGAGAATCACCTATCCTCAAGCTCCCATGAGGATCACTTTTTTTTTTCGAAGAGAAGATACACCCGTATCATGGATCCCCCCTTTAGAAACTTGAAGTCCCTTTCAAGTTAGACTTCAACTGAGGAAAACTCTCGAGCCCCTCCATCTTTACTGTCTTCAGTCATCTTCTTCTTCCTTAGTCTCTGAACTCCTTCCAAAGAAAAAGGATCTCGCCAAGCTTCTTGTATGAGGACCGAGTAAGGACCATACACAGGATGCCCCTTCACCGGATCTGATGCTCTGATACCAACTTGATACGAGTTGCCGTGCGAGCACCCTTTGGTCGCGGAATTACCAAAAGGTGGGTTGAGAAGAGGATGACCAAAACACAAGAACAATTCAGTATGGCGAAGGAAAATACCTTCTCTAGATTATGAGTATGAAAAGATTACAATCCCTCTCTCACAATCTCACTAGAATCGAGAACAACCTCTCAACTCTCTCTCTAAACCCTAATACAAAGATTAGAATTTCTCTCTGATCTAAGATCTCTAAGATCTTCACAATCTAAACCCTAATCCTTTTGATCAGGATCTCACTTAGACCTAAAACCCTTTAGGACTACATCTTAGCCTCTAACCTCCTTGTCTAGAACCCTAAACAATCCCTATTTATAGGGTTTACAACATGGTGGCAATCTTGTAAATAAACAAACCCAAAAGGAACAGGAATCCCTGTCAAAACAGAATCCAAAACAAACCAGGAAAAGCCAAATATCGCGATCCGGTCGACCGCCAATCCTGGCCCGGTCGACCGGCCAGAGCGCTTCTGCAAACCCCTACCTTGTGCAGGTTTCTTCGGTCGACCGGCATGGGTGCCGCGGTCGACCGGCCAGAACCCGACCCTGTTTTCCTGATCTTTTGCATTTCGCTCCTTCTGACTTCTTTCGCTATCCTCCATAGCTTCAAGCACGCTTCTATTCTCAAGATATCATGAGAATCACCTATCCTCAAGCTCCCATGAGGATCACTTTTTTTTTGAAGAGAAGATACACCCGTATCAGACATAAACTGCTAGTAGAAACTGTAGATAATAACTAGAGTGACTCCATCAAGCTACGGCTCTCCGTGCACCTGGCTCATTACCTGAAAGTAGGGAAACAACGAGCGTCAGAGCGTATAGCGAGTAACATCTCAACCAACCCCAAGGGAAAAAAGGGCTATAAGGATAAGAAAATATATGATAATACATATAGATAGCCAAACATCGACAATAAAAATAAAATGGAGGTTTGATGTTTAGAAATTTACAATACAAGCATAGGTACGTCTCCCTTAGCTCAAATTGTAAATAGCTAAATATCAAATCCAAAAGCTATAACGTGGAGTAATAACTCCATCTCCAACCAAAATATCAATGACCTGTCATATGTAAAATATATACTCAACTCGTGGTCTGAAATGAATAAATGTTCAAAATATGATCTGCAATAGCTTAAAGTCCAACATGAGGACTTTGATAGTTTATAGACCAACACAAAGACTTGATGGCTTATAGTCCAACACGAGGATTGTAAAAAGCAAATAGTGTCAGAAATCACATATATACCATTCACCCTCATGCTCCGATGATTAAATCTAAAACTCATGTCTGTAATTAACTCATGTATACAAATCTCAGTGTATATCAAACCCATATAACCCAGATATTATGCCAGCCACATAACTCACACATGAACAACAAGGCATGCACAAAAATAGGGCTCACGGTCGACCGCCAACATCTGTGGTCGACCGCGTAGTGAGCAGAAGGGCTCTGCTCATCTGCGTGCCCAGCTGTCGACCGCCATGGTCGACCGCGCAAGTGAAAGAAGCTTACTGCTTCTGCTGTGCACACGGCGATCGATCGTCACGGTCGACCGCATAGGTTTTGAAATTCCTCTACAGGTTCTATCACGAGGGTTTTGATTCCAAAATTTGTGTGTGACGATTATAACCACTATCAACCTTATACACATGATATATTACATCAAGAAACAAGTGAGAAATAGATTAGTCACTATAGGCAAAGCGAAACATAATTAAACATACGTATTTGTATCGAAACCTTCGAAAACAATTATTTTTCTTTTAAAACTCTAGTTAGAAAAAATTTCAGATCCAGATCTGTATTAAGAAAAATCGTGAGTTATTTTTATTAGCTAAAAACTTGTTCTTCTTGCAACATATTATATATAGATCAATCTTTGTACATAAAATAACACGTTAGACTCACAAATCATATGAAAAATCATTAGGAATGATTAGAAACATGGGTATAGGATTGGGCGAGATTAAACTCACATGAAGAGTGATGAACTACTCTTAGCAACATTGTAAGACATTCTCCTTCACTGGAAATCGCTGGACCTCGCTCAAACTCTTCAAAATCCACCAAGAAACGCCCAAAGAAAGAGCTAAGGGTTTGAAAGAGGGAGGGAGGAGGCTGCTAGGGTTTTTCTCAGATGAAGAAGAGGCTCTCACAAATTACAACAATATATTTGAGTCCACAAACCTGACCCAAAAACCCAAACTGAGCCAAAAAAATAAAACTGGCAAAACTCCCAGCGGTTGACCACCAAGGTCGACCGCGCAAGAGACAGAGGCCTCCTGCCACTGCTGCGCACGCGACGGTCGATCGCCACGGTCGATCGCGCAGGTTGTTTGTGCATGTTGTGTGTGTGTGCTGGTCTTGACACTTGATCTCTCTCATATAAAATACACTTGTTTGATCCCCAAACACTTGTTATCGCATTCATCTATGATATAAACATATATTTCACAATAAGAATTCATTCATTGTATTTTACGGGGTTTTACACTTATGAATTATAAATCTTGAGAATAATTTATATGCGTGTCATTCTCATGACTTATTTTGTAGGAAAGGACATATTAATTATCATTATTTATGATGAATTTTTGTGTCCAGGATTAAAAGTATCTTCTTTATAATAATTCTTTCTCTTTTTTCTTTGTAAAAATTATCTTATCTTTATCTAATTTATCTATCATGGGAGTTATCCATTAATAAATTGAAACTATGAGATTTATATAGGTACGAGGATATAAAATCTTGAAAATTACATATGTTTTGCTCAGCATTTCTGGCAAGGTGGGTATGATTTGGGCATCTTTGTTTCCTGTTTTTATTCTTGGATTTATAGTGCTCTCTTTTAGTTCTTCTGATATCGAGTAGCTTTTCAAATTTATGATTTTTAAATAAATGATGATCTCGATTGTTTGTTAGTTTCATGACATTTGATACTTCAAATAGGATCATAGTGACACATTTAATTTAAGGAATGCTCAATTTTTGCAATGTGAAATTGCATCGGACCTATTTTGTTTTTCCCCTAGGAATTCTATTGATCACTTTTAGCTCTTTCAATATCACAGAACTTTCTACATTTATTTTTTTTTCTTTCAAAAAATTCTTGCTTTAAACTAATACTTTAAGTATTTGCAAATTAATATCAAACAAATATACATATAATCAACATCAAATTATTTTATTAATTTTAACTTATCAATTATCTAATAAATTAACATTTATTAGTTAAAAATAATATTTATAAAATATTAATAAATTAGATTTAAATAATTTATAAATAATTTACTTTAGTTAATATTAATTTGTTAGGTTAAAATTAAATATTATTACTAAAATTATAAGTTCAAATAAATTATTCGTTTATTAATATCCGTGTTACTAAATTATTAGTTTATTAGTATTAACTGTATAAAATTATTATGTTATTAGTACTATTAGTTTTGTTTAAATTAGTTAGTACATTAAATTTTAATTGTTAGTTTTTATTAAATATCATATCTATTGAACAATACTTCAATTGTTCACATGCAACACACTTGCCCTATCCTATACATTGAAAAATAAAACTTAAGATATGAAATTTAAAATTAAAAGTGAATGTTAAAGAGGAATAATTATCTATCTATTATCATCTTAGCATGAAATTAAAATATGAAAATAATAAAGTAAATTTATAACTAAGTGAAATTAAAATATGAAAATAATAAGCTATGATTCATGAATGGGACACATAACTT
>BQKN01019720.1:4143-16856 GCA_022839385.1 Asparagus kiusianus | reverse complement strand
GAGCTAAATGGACCCAGCAATCTGACGAATCTCCTCAGCGAGCTTAGTTATGGATTCCTGGTTTTCTGCCTCAACGTCAGCCAAAGCATGTCTACGCAGCTCCTCATCGGAATAGACGCTCATGTCATTTACAGCTTTTTCTAGCTGCTCAATTCGATCAATTTTAGCTTGAAGCAAGGGTTGATGCTGCATCTGTATTGAAGCCAATGTCTACTTCATATCTGTCATGCCCGCCAACTCTGCTTCGGCCTCCGCTAGTTGGGCCTGAAGAGCCTTGAGTTGAGCTTGAAGATGATTGACCTGACGTTGCTTTTGAAGTTCAGCATTTGCAACCTTTCTACCCTCACGGGACAAATTCTCTTCAATCTCTTTAAACTCCTTAATTCGTTGCTTGGTCTTAAGCAATTGCCGATCAAGTTTAAATAAGGAGTCATCCCTTTGCCGCATAGTTTGCATGGCCCATTCCTCAGCTAAAGGGTAAAGAGATCGAGATCGACGATTTTGCCATTGATTGAAAAGATCTTCAACATTGGTCAAGTGCAACCAATACGATAATATTGTAAGGTCGGAGGTCAAATTCTTCATCAAGTCTAAGAAAGGAACCAGCACCTCCTTAACCTCTGCAAAATTCCCTCCATGGTCTAAAACCTGAACGAAAGATTCTCTCAGGATGCTGAGAAAGTTCTTCGATATTTTTGATACGGCAAAATTTCTCGCCGAAGGTGGACAAGAAGCATGTGTGCTACTAGAGGACACCGTTGCATGAATAGCGATAGAAGAAACTCTACCTGTTGTGAAGACTGGAGGCGCATGGCACACGGTAGGAGCGTCAACAGTTGTAGCAACTATTACAGTAGTGGTAGGAGCAGCAGCGACTGCGGTACTTGGTACGACGCAGATCTCAGTTATCACAATGGAACTCGTAGACATAACGCCTGTATCCATGGCGGCTATAGCTTCATCTATGGTGGTTAGTGCAGATTCATTACCATCGGCTTCTTCAAGAGCAATAGTCGAATTATCAGCTGCACCTACTTCTATAGCCGGACTTGAAGGCACCCTACTTTTAGTAGGATCATCAGAAGCTGGTCTGGCCTCAATACCTACATCGGTAAAGGCAGTGGAATCTGTGAAAACAACTAAGCACGGCGAACAAAGTCGTTAATATCTTAGAAATCCAGAAAGGTAAATGACTATACGCCTATATTACTAGGATCAACAGGAGTGTCTTCGGTGTGAGTACTCGGCGCCGAACGCAGTCCAGAGCGGAGTTGAGCTAGAGGAATCTCATCCTCAAGCTTCGAATCGGTCTGAACACTGAGTGACTCTATCAAAGGAGTCATGGACGGAGAAATATTACGTCTTGGTTTTTTGGCGACGCATTTAGACTTGCGCATTCGCTCGATTTCCTTAGACTTTTCCCCCACTTGTCTCAGGGCCTCTTCTTCTGTAGTTTGCTTTGTATAAGAAGTATCAGAGGTAAAACAAGTCAAAATTAAGACAAGTCAAAGCTGACATACCGGTAATCCCTTGTTCGGGACGTGGTTCTTCAAGAGCTGGGGATTATCGATGAGAGCCTTCAGCAGTAGATCCATATGGAGCAGGCTCGCAAGGCTCGTCCATGGAGGCAAAATCCTCAAATCCACTAAGATTTGCTCTATCTCTAAGAGCATCTCCAATATCGGAAGCAGCAGGCATGTGGCTCCCGTACTCGTCAACATGAGGAGATCTATGAGATGCACTCTCATTTAGAGCCGTGTCTATCTCTTCCTGAGTCTCATGAGGGCTAGGAGGAGTGGTTTCCCCTACCCCAGCACTCTCTTCAGCATATAAGAACTCTTTGAGCCCTGGTATACGGCTTCGCCTAGAAGCATTTTCGGATCTGTATCGGTGCCGGATGTAACGCAACCCGAAGAATTTACATTGAAGTTAGGAACCGCTGTGTTTGCAATGCAGCACCACTTACAATAAGCAAGTGTAGTCCGAAGCTGTGGATTTTGTGGTGGAAGCAAGAAACGAGCACCTGTGCCGCTAACAATAGTCCAATACCAGGCTCTGGCCTTAATGATTAAGCTACAACCCTCAGATATCAGTTGAGTATTAGGATTACCAATGTACAACTGAGTGTAGCCGAATTAGCGAGTGAAGTGACAAGGCAAGTAGGGCTCCAACACACATACTGGGCCGAAACAATAAATATGATACCCAGGATGAATGGTCATGAGCCACATGAAGCATCCAAGTGATAGAGAAGAATAACCCCGACCATTTGATGCATCCAAGATGGCCTGTCCATAGCTGGTTCCGGGAAAATGAGGAAAATAGCGATTGAATTCACATCTCTTGTGGTCGCGAAGAATACGCCGTACAAAGGCCAAGTAGTGGTGCTCCCAGTTTAAATTCTTTAACCTCTGAATGAAGGGAATGATTTCACCCTCTGTACGAGCAGAAGGTGTACCCATAAGAGTCGGACAATGTAGGACAACCCAGGCCATGAAATAAGTGTAGGGCAGCCCTACCTTTTGGTTCTCGTTACCTCGACAAAATTGGTAACATAAACTCCGCAATCCACAATGAATGCGGGCAATCATGGCAGGAAGAAGGGCATAAGAACGGCTGTGCGCTAAACATACAACAGGAAACACCACTTCCATTGGTAGCAAGTTAAAGTTTCCAGAAACGACAACGACTTGATGAAGCCACAACATGAGATATCCTGCCAGTAACGCCTTAGAAGAGATAGGCTCCCCACCTTTAAAGAAGTAACTTTCAAAGGTGGTACCAACAGGGTAACCTTATTCATCTGATTCCGATACCCGATGCATGGGCGGATAAGTAAGTACCCGTCACGATAATTCACTCGCGTCACAAGGACCTAAGGGAACCACGGGGTCATTTTTATGCTCCAAGTTTTTGAAGAGATATCGGGCCCAGATGTTATGGCTAAGGAATCTTTCACCCCTCTTATTGAGTCGTCCCTCCACGTTCATACAAATGTGGTAATGATATATTACTTCCTAAAAAGTCTCTACCACATGGGGTTGTTCCTTCTCTAAAGCAACTAACTCCCGTTGACCTGGGATATACTCCTCATACGGATAGTTCTTGTTCGGCAGCCCAGAGACTTCTTCCATCTCATGAAGAGCAATCCCTCTCTCTCCATCAGGAGTAAAGAAAGTATGGGTTGTAGGATTATACAATTCTAAAATACCAAAGAACTAGTGGGAGTTATTGATCAATCTGAATTGTGTCGCCCTGATGGGCGCATAAAGACCAAACTTTTCAGGTCTTCTTGGTTCTCCTGCAAAATATATTCGGTGATACGAGGTCACCATTGTGTAGGAATCTAATGAGACCAGCCTGGAGTTCTAAAGTCCTTAGCAGGGAATTGACCGTTTCTCCTAAAGAACGCGCGACCAAAAGTGTTAGCCTGTTCAGCAGTCTCACCAATCGGGAGTTCTTTTTGAAAAAGCCCAGGGTGCAATCCGGTGATGTAACATCCACCACTATCTATCTTGGCACCGCTACGAGAAAAGTGGCCACATATGATCCTATCTTGTACTGGGGTTAAATCCCAGTCTATTCTCCTGGGAGCCGAGACAATCTTCAAAGCAGTAAGAGAGACGTCACGCTCCATCCGAGGCAAGAACAAGTTTCGCCCATTTACAGTTCTAAGCAATTCGTAAGTCCCGATATCCAACAAGTCAGGATCCTCTGAAGAGTCTCCGAATAAGAGAACATGCTTCACAATAGGTTCACGATTGATAGACTCTAAGGGAGCATCAGTGATCATACGCCTAAATGTGGAAACTGAAGGGTCAGAAAGAAAATCCACTTCTTCTAGGCCCCGTTCTCCAAACAGAGGAATACTCTCAAGAGTAGAATAATGAGGATGAATGGCAATCGTCTGAGTACCATCCGCTCTGAGATTGCCACGTTGAGGAAGTGGGGTAGAAGGATATATGACTGCATAAAAAGACAAACAAGATTAGTCTC
This sequence comes from Asparagus kiusianus, assembly GCA_022839385.1. Classification (NCBI taxonomy): domain Eukaryota; kingdom Viridiplantae; phylum Streptophyta; class Magnoliopsida; order Asparagales; family Asparagaceae; genus Asparagus; species Asparagus kiusianus. The sequence continues at coordinate 12,860 of BQKN01019720.1, read as the reverse complement.
GAGCAGCAGTCACGACCAAATAACATGAAGGTCATTCTGGCAACGAACGTCGAAATTTGTTTGAATAGTGAACGTCGATAGGGATAACGAGGTTTATCAGTTCAGCAAGGTTCGTTGGAGAACACGAAGTTCATCATCTAAAGATAAAATTTGCCAATCCAACGAACATAGTCGATGGAAAGACGAAGCTCATCATAAAAAATGAATTTTGTGTAACAATCCTAGAGCGTGACCCTCGTCAGGATAGCCAACGATGTTGGACATGTAAAGTTTAACTTGCGGATAAGGCTCATCGAAAGACGAAATAAGTCATAGAGACGAGAATCATCGATGACGAGACTCATCCAGCCAAAAAGACGTCATCTTTATGATGAGTCTGGAAGAAACTGTTCATCTTCCTCAAGAAACCTAAGTCTAAAATAGACAGGGTTTACATCTCTCAGAATGCAAACCATGTGTTTAAGATCTATTACCTAAAAAGGTGGGTAGAACGCCAGGTTCGTACGAAGAGCCAGCAACCTTCTTACCCTTGCTCTTGTTTCGGTCTGCAGCGGTCTTAGGGGCCATTGATTTCGCTTGAAGGGCTTGCGAAGAAAGAAAGATCGGAGTTTTGAGAAGAGAAGGAGTTCAGATAACCCAAACGACGAAGAGAGAAGAAAGAACTTCTCATATGATGATACCCTATTTATAAGGGCGGGAAAAGGGTCGAATCAAGGGTCACGATCTTCAGTTAAGGTCGTTTGACGAGATCTCTCCCTAACAAGATCTACAGATGAGATTCACGAGGATTTCCAATCACCAGCTGGCAACCATTCGCTAGGTCTGGGAAAGGTGCATAGCAGTGACACTGACTAAGCTACGAGGGGTCATTTGTCAGACGTTGGTTATTCTGACAAGGCTTGTATAAAGGGACAGACTCCAAAACGAACCGCAAAGTAACTTTCACAAACACGAGGTTCATGACAGAACCAGGTTCATGAAATAAATCCCTCAGGTTCAAGATACCCATTCAACCCATTCAAAGTATTTCAGACTACATACAACCCGATTCAAGTCTGAAAACTTTGAACGGGTTTTGTAGGCATTAAAAAATACCAAAATTCGAAAGGTGAAAAGAAGGGTCAGGGAAATAGACCCCTTTTCAATCAGAAATGAGGTTCGTTATTTAGAAAAGATCAACCTCGAGAATGAGAGTCGCCATGCAGCAGAACTCAACATTGAAAGATAAAATTCATTATTGAATGAAACGGATCTACGAAACTCAGAGCTCATCATTGGATACGAGGTTCGAGGTTCGCTAGTGGATATGGAATTCAGAGCTCACCATTGGATACGAGGTTCACTAGTGGATACAGGGTTCGAAGCTCATCGTTGGACACGAGTTGAACTCTAGCTGTCAAATATGAAGCTCGTCATTAGATACGAGGTTCGAAGCTCGTCATTGGATACGAGGTTCGGAGTTCATCATTGGAGGTGAAGTTCTTCAATAAAAACAAAGCTTGTCATCGGATTTAAAGCTCGTCAGTGAAGATGAAGCTCACGAGGTTCGCCACGCAGCAAGGCTCGACATCAAAGATGAGGTTCGCCAACGTAGTGAAGTTCGTCACCCATATTAAATCAGGCTGTAACAGTCATGAAGACCCAGTCAGCGTGGACTAAATTCAAGGAGTCAGTTACGCCACGACTTCACAATTTCAGCGCATCAGTTACGCCCATGACTCTACTATTGTAGCACATCGGTTATGTGCTCAAAAAACCTATAAATAGCCATCGATGGCTACAGAAAGGGAGGATTTTTTAGCTTAATTGGAGATTTTCAAGCTTGGACTTAGAGAATCATCAAAGATCAAAGTTTCTGCACGTCGATTCGGAGTGCGAACCTCGATTCCAGCCGGATAACAAAGGTCAGAAGCTCTTGTGATCTTGTTCTAATCGTCAACGAGAAGCAATCTGGACTCAAGCATCGGGGGAAGCATCCTTCTGCCACCTAGAACCCACCTTAAACATAAGAGAAGATGAATTAATCTTCTCTTCCTTTATAATCGAGAGAGAGTGTGAGTGATTGTAAGGATTTCGTACCAAGTGATCGAACCCATTTCTTAAAACAAGAGAATCAATCAATCTTCAATTTTTCGTCCCTACAAGGGGGACATGTCAGTGATAGATTTTGAGAGTAAGTTCATGTCACTACTTCGATTCACTGGCATGTGGCACACTGAGGAGAGGTAGGCCCAGATGTTCATGATGGGACTTCGTCTAGGTTTATGCCGATATCTAGTATTTTGGAGATTCCGTTCTGGAGATTCCGTTCAATACGAGAGGTGGTAGATGAGACAGATATAGCTGTAGGATCTGAAATAGACACACTTGAACACTAGAGGGGGGGTGAATAGTATTCTTTTAAAATTTATGCAAAGTATATTATAAATTGTAAAGAAAAATGGCAATATCAGAAATTCACAATCACAAACATAAGGATTTATACTGGTTCCACCAAACTGGCGTACATCCAGTCCCCAAGCAAATCCCGCTTGAGAGTTTCCACTATGATTTTGAATAAACTTACAAAATCAAACGCAAACCTAACCAATTTACAAGTCCCTACAAATTGCAACACCAATTGACAAACACCTTGCCAATTTGCACACCAATCTCTAAACCAAGAGATTAACCCTCTCAAACCCGAGAGAAATCCTTTTTGAAGCAAGAACACAATTGATCCTATAAGCCTTGAATGTGTAGTGAAGTGCAGCAGTGGTTTAGGATTCTTTTAATCTCTGTAAATTACCTAAACAATAGGTATTTGAATAATGCTCAGAGGCAATTTCAGAAACTTCTCTTTTTCTCAAAATCTGAATATTTTTCACTTGAAAAAATGCACAAAGATCAAAGCTTATGGGTATGTAAGTCTCTGCATTTTTTCTGAACAAATAACCTATTTATAGCCCTTGAAAAGATAATTTTTTGAACTTTAAAAACGTTTAAAAATGGCTATAAACAGTCATAAATTCAAACTTTAAAATCTGAAAAAACTGTATCTGTAGTCGACTACAATACACATTAGTCGACTACACTGAGTTCAGACAGACTCTGTGTATTCAGAAAATTTCTCAGTAGTCGACTACAATGCTTATTAGTCAATTACACTGTATTTTGACAGAAACTGATAAAATAAAATTTACGTTCAGTAGTCGACTATAATGTTGATTAGTCGACTATACTGTAAAAAGATAGAAACTTATGTTTCTATAAAACACCTGAGTAGTCAACTACAATCTACATTAGTCGACTATACTGTAAAATAACAGAAACATATATTTAAGTTTTATACATGAGTAGTCAACTACTATTCTAATTAGTCGACTACTAAGAGTAAAAATTATAAACTAAACTGATTTTATAAACAAGTTTTAACTATAATTCTAATGGTTAACATAAGGGATTTCTATAGTTAACCAACACACTAAGCCTGTGTTAGTGTGTTCTAATATTGTGTGTGTATGCGTGTGTGTGATCAAGGCTTGTACAATAATTCTAAGTAAAAAAAATGTAAAATACATTATCTCATCTGTTCTTTATTTTCTTCACTTCATAATGGCTTGAAAACATCTTGCACTTGTTCATATTCTGATATTGAAATCTGCATATAAAAGTTAGTGCACATACTGTATAAATTGTTATCATCAAAATACTATCATAGAGATATGATATTCAACATTCTCCCCGTTTTTGATGATAACAAATAATTTATGCATAAGTATATTTTTTATAATCAGATTAAAACATAATGAAATAACCATACTTACTCCCCCTGCATATATGTAAATATGAGTCAAATATAAGTCTATAACAATACAATACTTACATAACAATACTATTTCTCCCCCTTTGTTATCAACAAAAAGAGGAAAAACATCTATGCTAAACATGACATTATTTCTTCGACATGAGCTAAAACTTCAAACAAATCATCCAGGTTATGAACATAGTTCATAACTTCACCCATCCAAATAGGTAGGCAAAGACTTGCCATAAAGACCAAAAGTTCCACAATGTTCATCACCATGATCTGTTTAAAATATGTAGCACATGAATTATCTAACCAAACATTATCATAGATAAGAAAAACACATAATCAACATAAGTGACATAGTAGCAATATAAATAACATATTACATAAGTCCTAACAACTCACAACCACATAGTTTTTGATACTTACGTGCACTTAAAGTGTTGTATTGCACGTCTGAAAAGTATGAGGGTTCTGTAGGAAATGGTGATGGTTGACTAGAAGAAGCTCCTGCTTGAGTTGAAGATTATGGAAATTCTTGTGGAATTTCTTCTTGATGAGGTTCATTTTAAGAATTTTGTTCTTGAATTTCAAAATTAGTCAATTTCATCCTAGTTAGGGCATTGGAATCAAAGAATTTAATGGAACGGACAACAGAATTTTCAGATTGGAGATCCACATGAAATTTATCAAAGATTTTTGTTAGAAATGCACCATAAGGAAGAAATCCTCTTGGAATAGTCAAAAGATTATCAAAGTAAACTTCAACCTAATTAACTTGAATATTTCCTATTATAGCATATAGAGCTTTTGCTAAATCTAGGAAAATAAAATGAAAACTCCCAGTTTTTAGAAACAAGTTATAGGCTAGGATTCGTGCAATGAACCTAGGAATTAGACGAAGTTTGTTTGAGTTATTTAAAGGTTTGCCATATCCAGGAAGAAATATATGATTAGATAATTGATCTGAATCATTCATCCTAACAGACCTAAGAGAAACTCCTTGATAAGGAATATTAAAAATTTTACCAATTGACATAGTAGTTAAGTCAATCTCTATTCCTTTAACAAGAGTTTTAAGTTTTTCTGAACCACTAATAGTTCCCACACGTTCTATATTAGTATAGAACAATTGCACAAGAAATGGATATGTGGGTTTTCTATTTTCAACAGAGAATAATTCAAGCAATCCCACATTTTCAAAATATGAACCAAAGTTCCAGGGTATAAAATCATTAAATTTCACAAATCGTCCTGGAAGAACTTCAAAAGTTGATATTTTGTTAAATTCTTCTAACAAATCAGGATTTTTTAAATAGATGATGATTTCATCATTGACAGAAGTATGGGTTTGCTTAGCTTTCTTAGATCTAGACATGATTAGATAGATAAATAACCAAAGATACAAAGATCAAGTTTAGAAATATACCCTAAACTTTTGAAACCCTAGATTAGTCGACTAGAACCTGGAGTAGTCGACTACTGTTCTTGACTGGTTGACAGATTTGAAGGAAGATTGAAGAACTTGATGAAAATTTGAGAAAAATGAAAATGCCCTAACCTGGATTCGTGGGTTCTGAAGAGAGGAAGATGAGGGCTTGGTTTTTAGTAGAGTTAGTAGGTAGTTTTTGATTTTTTACTTTATCTTTTAAGAAGAAAATACAATGTATGGTTCAGATTTGATAGTAAATTGAATGTAGGGTTAAGATTTGATCTTAAATGTGTGGTTAGGATTGATAGAGTTGAAAATCTATGGTTGAGATGATTTTCACTTAACTGAAACGGGTATTGGGTATTGGGTATTGGGTTTAAATTTAAATAACAATCCAATAAGCTTTTAAAAAACTGTAAAACTAATAGTTCAGAATCAGTAGTCGACTAATAGTAAAAGTAGTCGACTACACTGTAATCGACAGAAAGATGATTTTTAGTTTTTAACTCAGAGTAGTCGACTAATCTGTATTGTAGTCGACTACACTGTAAACAACAGAAAGTTGATTTTAAGATTTTAACATAGAGTAGTCGACTATAAAGGCAAGTAGTCGACTACACTGTAATTTACAGAAAAACTTATATGCAAGACTTGTGCATGTAGTCGACTATAAGTCAAATTAGTCGACTATTAAGTGTATAAATGCATATGTGTTTGTTTTTAAAATTTTAATTTAAATCTTCAATTGAACATATACCTAATTCCCTTCTTAATTTAACATAAATTTTTTCTTTTAGGGGTTTTATTAATATATCTGCTATTTGTTTATCTGTAGGTATAAATTCTAATGAAATGTCACCTTTAAGCACATGATCACGTAAAAAATGATGTCTAATATCAATGTGTTTTGTACGTGAATGTTGAATAGGATTTTTAGATAAATTAATTATACTAGAATTGTCACACATAATGGATGATATGGGACAATTTATGCCATAATCAGATAATGTTTGTTTCATCCATAATATTTGAGCACATGCAAGACTTGCAGCAATATATTCAGCTTCAGTTGTTGATAATGATACTGGATTTTGTTTTTTACTAAACCAAGATACAAGTGAATGTCCTAAGAAATATCATGTTCCACTTATACTTTTTCTATCAGATTTACATCCGACAAAATCAGCATCACTATATGATATTAAATTAAATGAACTATGTTTTGGATAAAATAAACCATAATTTGTAGTATCTTTAATATATCTAAAAATTCTTTTTACTGCTTTAAGATGTGATTCTTTAGGATTAGATTGAAATCTTGCACATAAACATACACTAAACATAATATCAGGTCTACTTGCAGTAATGTAAAGAAGTGATCCAATCATACCTCGATAGAGCTTTTGATCAACATTCTTACCATTTTCATCTTTGTCAAGTGATGTAGTGGTGCTCATTGGTGTTGGTTTGCTTGTTGAATTTTCCAATCCGAAACGTTTGAGTAAATCTTTGCATACTTGCTTTGATTGATGAATATTCCTTCTTTCAATTGTTTAATTTGTAGTCCAAGGAAGAAATTTAGTTCACCCATGTGACGCATTTCAAATTCATCCTGCATAGTCTTAGCAAATTCTTGACAAAGATTATTGTTAGTAGAACAAAAAATAATATCATCTACATATATTTGAATTAGTAAAATATCTTTATTTATTTTCTTAATAAATAATGTTGAGTCAACTTTTCCAATTTCAAAACCTGAAGGTAAAAGAAATAACCTATTTATAGCCCTTGAAAAGACAATTTTTTGAACTTTAAAAATGTTTAAAAACGGCTATAAACAGTCATTAATTCAAACTTTAAAATCTAGAAAAACTATATCTGTAGTCGACTATAATACACATTAGTCGACTACACTGAGTTCAGACAGATTCTGTGTATTCAGAAAATTTCTCAGTAGTCGACTACAATGGTTATTAGTCGACTACACTGTATTTTGACAGAAACTGATAAAATAAAATTTACGTTCAGTAGTCGACTATAATATTGATTAGTCGACTATACTGTAAAAGGCAGAAACTTATGTTTCTGTAAAACACCTGAGTAGTCGACTACAATCTACATTAGTCGACTATACTGTAAAATAACAGAAACATATATTTAAGTTTTATACATGAGTAGTCGACTACTATTCTAATTAGTCGACTACTAAGAGTAAAAATTATAAACTAAATTGATTTTATAAACAAGTTTTAACTATAATTCTAATGGTTAACATAGGGGATTTCTATAGTTAACCAACACACTAAGCCTATGTTAGTGTGTTCTAATATTGTGTGTGTGCGTGTGTGTGATCAAGGCTTGTACAATAATTCTAAGTAAAGAAAATGTAAAATATATTATCTTATCTGTTCTTCATTTTCTTTACTTCATAATGCGTTGAAAACATCTTGCATTTGTTCATATTCTGATATTAAAATCTGCATATAAAAGTTAGTGCACACATTGTATAAATTGTTATCATCAAAATACTATCATGGAGATATGATATTCAACAACAGCTATATTTATCAAGGGTAAAGATGGAAATGCTAAGTCAGGATAGTCTGGGGATAAAGGTAAGGGTAAGAGACCTTTTACAGGCTCAGGAGGATCCCAACATCAGAATAAGGTTCCACATCAGCAGGTCCCCATAAGAAGGGTAATCGGTAGGATCAGAGGGTACAACAGCAGCGCTGATTTTATGGAGCTTGTTTCAATTGCAATAAGCTAGGTCACAGAGCAGCAGAGTACCGCAGCGCACCCGCAGCAGGCCAGGAATCTGTAACAGCAGTAGAACCGCACGTAGGGTCACGATCAGGGTCAGCAGTTAAGGATTGAGGCACCTCCAGCAGTCCCGAGGATTGAGGGATAGGTGCGAGCAATTCAGGAGATCCAGCAGGGACAGATAGTCCCATATGTTCTACGTGATGCAGCACAGCCGACTAGTAGAGTGTATGTAGTTGTTCCTCGTGATCATGGCGCGAGTGGGACGGTGGAAGAAGGTACTTTCCTTGTGAATTCATTTCCAGCACATATTCTTTTTGACTTTGGCGCTTCGCATTTTTTATCTCCTATGATGTTTCGGTTAGTCTCCAGTTTGTGGCGTAGCCATTGGATTTCCCTTTATCTGTATCTACTCTTTTAGGGGAGTCATCTCTTTTAGAGAGTGTTTGTAGGAGATGTATCGTCAGCTTGGATGATTCCGAATTTGTGATAGACCTGATCGTGTTGTGTATGTCTGAGTTCGATGTTATCCTTGGTATGGATTGGATATCTTCCTACCATGTGAGTATCGACTGTTTTGCGAAGACAGTCAGTTTGCGAGCTTTTGATGGATCTGTGTTAGTGGTAACGACTGTTGGCCTTCTTGTTTTGATGATGATTTACAAACAATTTATATCTAATATTATTTGTCTAGTGTTTGTGTTTTATATTTATTCTAGGCAAACAATATGT